>JASDQU011375661.1:1176-24409 GCA_032191745.1 Picea mariana
ATGATCATTCTGGAGCTAAGCCACCAGCTTTCAAGATGGGGTCATACTGAGCTTAGTCTTTGTTATTTCTCGTGCTCGTAAATACATGAGAATGCAACTGGGTAAACTTTTATCTCTTTTTCGGACCCGTATGGATACACGAACACACGAAAAAGGATCCCCCTCTGGAGTCATCTTTAAACTCTTTTCAGACTCTCTAAATATGAAGAGATTGTCGAGTGACCTTGCTTCCTTTCACACTCGTTAAAAGTTTCGAAAGGGCGTCTTTCGAGCGATAGTTTATCTCTTTTTTGGTCTTGTTAGACTATTGTACAAAAAAGGAACTAAGAGAGTTCTCTTTTAAGTGTTTTTCCAAACTCTATAATCTCGAAAAACCTTCGAGTTTTCTGTCTTTGGACTCGTTAAAGCATACATCGACAGGCCCATATGGGACCAAACCCTTACTTCTTCCGGTTCGTTAAACAAAGGAAGAGGAACTTACCAAAGGTGAGTTATATCGAGCATGTGTTATCCTCCTCGAGCTCATTAAACCAAAAAGAGGTACTCGTCTATCTGGATGGGGGAAAAATTGAAAGGAGCAAGCTAAGAAGTCTCTTGAGAACATCATCCAACACTTCTTAGAGTCGCCCTTGAACACGACACTTTGTCATTTGCATATATCATAATCCACTTAACCTCTGCACTGAGATGATCCCTTGAGTTCCTTTCGCTCCTTTGGGTCACCCGACGCAAGTCACCGTATCCACTGCATAAGTGTTGGTCCATGTCATGTTTTGCTGTTGTGTCTCAGTGTTCAAGGGAAGTATCTGCCTCGAGAGTCAGCCATCCCAAATATCTTACCTCAAAACTAGTGTCAGTCCATGTGCTTTTGATCTACCAATTACATCTCTATGTCCGTTTCGTGTCATTGATGGGGGATACATCAAGGCCCTCCCTCGACGAGTCTATTCCTATCAACTTCAACACATTATTCGGGAATCAGACTTAGAAACCAGTTAGTACTTTGGTACATGCATGCCTCAATGGCAGGCCTCCTCACATTCAACAGTAGGTTTACATCATTGACCTCTGATCGAATGATTCCACAGATGTTCGACCTCAACTCATCTATTCGCATTCGCTGGAATGTACTAGGGTACCTTGGGAATCATTGGCATTAATGATGATCTCCCTCGCACTTGTTAATGGTTTACATCATTGACCGGTAATCAAGTGGTTTCTGCCATGTTCAACATCAAGACATCTATTCACATGGTTAGAATTGTACCACATTGGGATTGGTAAGAAGACCCTGGGTTGAGTAACCACTTTGATATATGCTTTGCCCAGGCTGTGAAGGAGTTTCTATTGGACAAAGAACACATACACTGTTACATAGATCCACTTTGTATTAGTCGTGGCTACGATCAGTCTGAGTCATCAGAGTATATATCCACATTGTATCTTCGGTGGCTATACCTTCTTATCAATACAATTATGGATCCGTAGTGTATTTTATGGCGGCCATATCTTGCAAGTCTTGATCACCCAAGCATAGGTATGCCTGCCTTGGGTTTTGAAATATGTCATGATATTTGTTGGATGTTTGTGTGCAGCTTCCGTCAGGTTCTCCGAGTCTATACCCTTTCTTGAACGTCTACAAAGCATTTCAGTTATCAGTTCACATCTTCTAACTTCATGCTTTGGGGGGCAATCTATTACACATCAAAATTACTCAACTGGATAAGTGTCACATGTTCCTCTCAATTGTCGTAAGTGTCACATCTTCCTTACAACTTTCGCAAGTGTCGCAAGTTGGTCACAAGTGTCGCAAATGTTGTTTAAACATACTGCCATGATGATGACACTGAGGAGACACTTAAAACATCTTATGTACTTGATTTGGAGAAGGAGAACTGGTTAACTGAAGTCAAATAACTCTTAACACCTGAGAAGAGCTTTCAATCAAAGGTTCTGGGGGTGAGCGCTCCCTTATATTAGTCTTAGGAGTGCTGGCGCCCCCTTACAAGGCTTCAGGGAGTGTTATAACACTCTCTTACCCTTCTGAAGGAGCGCTATTCACCTTTGGAGCACTGGTTCTTCCCTCAAGATTCTCAGGGAGCGCTACAACGCTCTGATGTCCCTTTTGCAGGAGCGCTGCCTAATCTGAGGCAGTTGTTGGCCCGTTGAGGAGAATAAGGGGAGGATATTTCAAGATTAGAAGGTAGTTGCATTCGATATATTGGTTTCATCTGGAGATCCTTGATCTAAGAGGAGGTTCCTCAACTTGTTCTAAAGATAACTCAAGAGGTTAAGCTCCTCTTAACCTATATAAGCAAGCTCTATGATGGTGAAAAGGGGGGGAAGAATTGCTAGTATGAAACCTATGATCTCATAGGAAACACATAGTCAGCCAAAGGAGAGTGATCAGTGAAGCTGCTGCCATCCAGGTTGTGGATCTTTCAAACAAGGGTTAGATGAAGAGGACTTGACGAAGCTGTTGCATTCGCATCTACGATTGTAAGTACTGCTTTCGTTATTCTCATTAATATGACACGCTTGGCCTGTTTCTTTCTAGTTTGTGTCTGATGTTACATGAGCTTATTGTTGATAGATAGATCTGTTTTCAAGATAATATCAATAGAGTAGGAAGCGGTCGTATATTTTCTGTCTATAGGACTCAGCGAGGAGCAAAAGATCAGAGCTCAACTCGGAGCGTGTAGGGACAAACGTCGATAAAGAGGTACTTCTGTTTCTCCTTCCTTCTCATGTGTTAGTTTGTGTAGATTTGAAAGGAAGTCAGTGTCCACGTTAAGCATTTTCTGTCTTAGAGTTAAGGTCAAGCTCTTTGAGGTCATCTACCTATCTGCAGGGAGATTTTCCTACAACAGTTTACATTGTTGGTTTTCATTGATGTCAATCTTTGCAAAGTGATATTGTAGATTGATGTCAACTCTTAGAGATTGATGCCAACCCTTGAGTATGTCTGGTAGCTATAGAGGTATGGGTAAGGAACCCAAGTTTGGTTGAGGAATAATTTAATGAATATCAGTGTATATGTAGTTAATACTATTCTAGATGGATATTACACGTCATTCCATTTCTGGTGATATGTGGAACGTCCCATAACTCCTTAAGGTTAGAGAGTTATGGCCTTGTGAAGTTGGAGAACCCTCATGAGTTATCTAGAAGCCTCTAGAAGGTCAAATAAGTCAAATTAATCTAGAAAATCCTAGAATTGGTTGACTAGTCAAAGTGGGTTAAACTAAGAGCTAATCATGGGTATAGTTGTTGAATTAAGAAAATAATTAAAAGTAAATTAGTTGCAACAAGAAGTTTTGAGTAAAGATATTTTTTTTAAATAATAAAGTAGTCAAAGTGGTTGCAAAGATAAATTATTTAAATAATAAAGTGGTTGCAACAAGAATTGGTTAAGTGGACAAAGTGGCTAAGTGGAAAATGTTTGTTAAGTGGACAAAGTAGCTAAGTGAACAAAGTTGGTTAAGTGGACAAAGTGGCTAGACAAAGTGGTTAAGTGGGTACTTCTAGAGGAAGCTACTTGGAGAGTATAAATAAGAGAGCAAGGGTCTCCCATTAGTATCCATTGAACATATTGAATATATACAAGTGACTAAGGTAACCAAAGGAGATCTAAGATGAATTTTAGAGGGAAGGTGAAGTAAAGAAGGCCGGAATTCAAGGGAGGATAAAGTCTTTTGATGATGTTTTCTAAGGTATGTTATTTACAGGTCATCTCACCATTTTCGCAATAACATTTTTTCTACAATGATACAGATAGCGAAATATTGAGGCTGTTGAGAAAACATATCCAAGTAACTGTGTTAAAAATTTCATCTTGTGGGACGTTGCAGTTTGGGAGTTAGACTCCGTGGAAAATAGGGTTTGTGGGTAGTCCTGAAACTAGTCTAAAACATGCATTTTAGGTAAAAACATCATAACTTATTCATAATAGGTACAAATTAAGTAAGACGAAATATATTGGTTATAGTACATTATGTAGTATGTTTTGTACCATTTTCATATCCATACAGAAAATATTCCATGCGGGGCATGCTCTACAAGTTCGCTCTCTAGAATAATCCAGAATTCAACAAGGTATGCCATTTTTGCTATAACTCCTTTTCTGGGAGGTTCCAAGTAGTGAAAGCTGGAGTAATTGCATAAAAGACATTGAAGAACGTTGTGTAATATTTTCAGAGCTTTGTTCATTACAGGTACATAGTTATGATTATTTCAAGTTAGGGTTGTTGACTAATCCAAAATTAGTCATGTGAGACTAAAGTAAAGTTTGATGAAAATGCTAGTCTCTTGTTGTTAAAGTTAATGAAGGTTTGCAGGTATGTGATCATATACACCAAGTCTATTATAGAGTTACAAATCATATTTGGATGATGAAATTGATGAGGGATTTTGGCTGAGGTATGTTACAGATAGAGGTTGTATAACAATGAGGTTGTGGCACATGGTTTGATGTAATGGTTTATGGATAGAGTGATGAATTGCTAGATAATTTTTTATGGTTATATTGGTTTATGTATTTGGTATATGGTTGAGGTACATGTTGGGTACATGGTTGAGACATGCAGTTGATGAGTTGGCACATACATGAGGTGTATAGTTGATGATGTTGGTGCAAAAACTCAGAAAAGAACAGAGTATTGTTCTTTTTATGAACATAAAACCTCTCTGTCAAAGACATTCCAGATTTATACAGGCATTCAAAATTCTCAATTCAGACAAAAATTGGGATTGCTCCATTATAAATACATAAAACATTCATATAAATAGCATGATATGAAAACTTATCTCTTAAATTGTTCACTGTAGGTACCGGGTCGCAATCTTTATCTTGGGAAAATGTCTTGCATCCTACCTCCATATGGGTTCATCACTCTCTTTGAAGACATTCCTTGAAAAATAAATTCATACTAAAAATAGATCTGTTCTGCATTACAGTCCTCAATACAGTCCATGATACAGTCCGCGATACAGTCCTCGATACAGTCCACGATACGGTCCTCAAAATGAAACCGCACTCAATATCGTTTCTCTTCCTTCACAATTTTCACCATGGCTCTGATATTATCATCATTTCTTCAAAACGACTTTGATACCAATTGATTAAAACAAAGAATCTCTAATACCAATTGATAAAACAAAGAAGCTCTGATACCAATTGATAAAACAAAGAATCTTTGATACCAATTTATATAAAAAAGAAGCTCTGATATTAATTGACAAAATATAAACAAGAACAACAACATGGTGGAAAAGGCTCACTAGCCAACTCTCTTTGTATTCACACCAATGGTACATATTTATAGTACAATGGGTGATGCCACCTCATAGAGAGATTTTATCTAGATCCTAAAATCATGCATGATGACTAGGCTAGGAAATCTTAACTAAATCATTAGTCATCACTTGAGGATATATTACTAATATCCTAAATGAATAATACAAATGTATGTGAACATTTAGACTTAGTGATTGATTAAGGTAAGCCATAGGCTAACAATCAAGTAATGAAGAAAAACAATTACAAACAAGAAGTTATAGGTCAGCACTAAAGTCAAGTAAAGGAGGTACTTGGAAAAGTATAAATACCCATCAAAAGCCTCTCATTTTAACATCAAGAAAGAAAGTGTGTGATCTCTTAGAAAAACTGAAGTAGCGAAATTGTGTGAAGGATGGAGAGATCAGAGTTGCAAATGTGAGAATGAGATTTTGGAAACCCTATTTGAGAAGACCCTCATGGGTTAGGTATAAGATGTCCCGCAAGGACCCCACATGATGCATAAGACTCGTCTCATGAGATCCCTAGTCCAGTCCAGCAAGGATGAAGAAAGGTTCGAAGAAGGTGCTATTTTATTGATGATGAAGCTGAGGAAGGTTTGATGATCTGAGATCTGATGAGATAATTGTTTATTGCATAATGAAAGGTATGTTTTCTATATGTTTTGAGGCTTGTATCTTGGAGGTTATGGTATATTATTATAGCATATCTCAGATATTTTGGCATATGCTTGAGGCATATCTTGGAGGTTGTGGAATATGCTTTGAAGGATATATTGGAGGGTTTGGCACATGTTTAAGGAATATTTTGGAACATGGTTTGCTACATATCTTGGTGATTTTGGGCATATGATTTGGGGGATATTCTTGGAGATCTTGGTATAAGTCTTATGTGGTTATTGGGATTGAACCAAATTTGATGATGATGATATATCAGTATCAGTGAAAATAACAATGACAGGTTTACTCTCTTATATTCAAGGGTGGGAGGGTGGTGCAAGGTAGGCCATTGAGGTCTCCTTTTAGGTTGGTGCATGAGAAACAAGGGTGGTTGGGTGGTGCATGGGAAGACTGGTGTCTTCAGATAGCAGGTTGGTGCTTGCGGGGGAGTTACAACTTCCTTTGAGTTGTTTTGGCCCTTGGTTATGGAAGGAAGCAAAGTACAAGGAAGAAAAGGTAAAGAGTGAGTTTCACGGGATACACAGTGACTGTCCCCGGGTCGAAGTGAGAAAAAGAGCAGAAAAGATGGAGAGAAGTGTAGAAAAGAAAGTTGTTGGATGAGGAGATCGAGGATGACAGATCAACAAGGGAGATGGATCGAGAACGACTTAGAAAGTGGGAAAATCCACCGTGGGATGCTTTGGAGCACCACACAAGAAGTAAGGAAAGACAGGCTGGTGAAGCCCGAAAAAAGAGGGTCAAGTTGACCTAGGGTTTTAGACACCTAGGGTTTTGGTATTTAGGGTTTTGGCACCTAGGTTTTGACCTAAGGATGTCAGTGAGTGATTCTAATGTATAAATAAAGGTCAAGAGGACCTGGATCAGGTGGTTCATCATATATTGGTTATTGAGTATTGTTATAGCTCTGTTGAGAGAAAGGATTGTATTATAAGATCTTCAGCTGTGTGTGAAGGTCGAGTCCTGTAGCTAGGTGCACATGAAGGGGAGACAAAGAGGAAGAAGAAAGAAGATCTGCTAGCTGAGAGTGTAGATAAGAACTGTATGCTTTCCTTTAATAAATCATAAGCACAGTTCTGTGGATGTAACCCTAGAAGGAGGGTGAACCACGTATACCTTGTGTTGTGGATGTGTGATTGATGCTTTGATTTCTGTTGCTGTTATTTTGTTGTTTTCATTGCTGCATTAGATCATATCTATAACTGTGTAGGATAGATATAGCTTGATAAGTGATAGGTGCATATTGTGTTGTTGTTATACTAGATCCACTTGATATTCCCCTGGTTGTAGACATCTCTGTCCTGCAATCCCCTCATAGCTGCTTCGAGTGATACTGCATCTGCTTCGCAGGTGCTGCTGAAAGGGCTAGTAGCTTGGGTTTGTTGGTGCGCTCTTGAGCATTGAACCCTGGGTCTACCCTGTGCCAACAGATGGTTCCATTGCTGGGACAAGAATCTTCATGAGGGAATGTCAAGGTGGTTCCCATCGAAGACAGAGATTCAAAAGTGGATAGAAGATCAAGAGAGGGACTTCACTGAATCCCAGAAAAAGAACCCTAAGCTGAGTACTGAGGATTGGCTACAAATATACATCTTCACTGAAATTCACGAGATCTTCTTTGGAGGAATCCACCAGGAGATATACGAGTGGTTGGCTAGGTTAGCTGACACATAGTTTGAGATCAGATCTAGACCTCCTATGGTTTGGACATCGGCGCTGATCCAGAAGGTCAAGAGATTTGATAACGCTGTATCCAGAGCTGTAGATCATTGGTTTGATAGTAGCATTGGAGGGTATATCACTGAATTTGCTATTGACAAAACATAATCATATAGCCAGGCCAAGAGATACTTTTTCAAGGGACCTCGAGGGAGATTTTTTCATTTTCTAAAGTTAAGAATCAAGATGCTCTTGCATGAAAATAACATATTAAAGATACAGTAGATTGGCTGGATCTGAAAAGGCTAATGTTTAGAAATTCAGACAGCAACAGTGACACAGAAGCTGGACACATGTGCAGTGGAAGAGTATTTAGAGGAGTTCACCTTGAGAACCCGTTTAAGAAAAACTACGGGGAAGAAGGTTTCTACAGTGGAGAAGAGGTAGATCTGACAGACGAAGAGCACTCAGAAACCCATAGAGCAGAGGAAGAAGCAGTTGAAGAACTTCACCGAAACGAGCCAGAAACCTCAGGAACTATGCAGTCCACTGAAGTAAGTAATATCAATCCTCTTGTTGTTTCAGAAACATTAAGTCATCAGAGTATCCCGAATCACCAGAGTCCGCATAATACTATTACTAGCAGTTCAACATCTACTCAGATAGGAAACCTAGGCAACTTCATGGAAGATGAGATGAGGCTCCCTATATTTAGCGGAGATGGATCTGAAGATCCTGACCAACACTGGTTCCTATGCGAGGCCATATGAAACATTAAAAACATCACCGACGAAGCTATTAAAAGAAACCAGTTCAACTCTACACTGAGGGATTGCACATTGAGATGGTACATGAAGCCTTTTCAAGGACTTGTGTAGCCTAAGCCACTAAATGAGATCAAGAGCGCGCTAATTCCAGAGTTTAAAAAACCCAAGTCGGAGTCACAGTGTATTACCAAGCTGAAGGAGATCAAACAGAAGGTAACCGAACATGTTTGGGAGTTCGACCAGAGATTCATGACCCTAACATGCCGATTGAATTTTAAGATCCCAGATGAAAAGAACAAAGAATGGTTCATCACTGCTCTTTTACCACATATCAGAGTTCCCCTGATGCAATAGAAGATTTCTTCACAGGCAGAATCTTTGGAGATCGCCATGAAGCTTGAATCAACACCTATGGGAGAATCCAACTCAGGTATGAGCTAGATCTTGAGCCAACTGACTAGTTTATCTCTATAGGTCGAGGACATGAAGAAGGACAAGGGGAAGGACAAGGGGAAGGACAAAAGAGAAGATATATGGTGTTTAAGATGCATATCCAAAGGTCATGATAAAGAACACTGTCCTCTATTTCATGAATATTTGGCCTCAGGAGCGCCGAGCCCCTTGAAGTAAGTTAATATGCCCTGGTGCGAAGTCTGCAGAACCCGACATCGCCCTGGTGAGTGCTACTATATGTAGAAGTATGTTCAGACACCCAAAATCTTGTACTGCACATTTTGTAAGTCCATAGGGAATGATGATAGAGATTGTAGGGATTTTGACCTAATGCATGAAAGATCAAGAGACATATATAAGATCCAAGGCAAAGTACATCAAGAAGGAAACAATGCACAATATAAATCCCTGGGAAGAGGAAATTTCAACCCTCGTGGTGGATTCAGAGGATGAGGATGAAGAGGAGGTATGGGTTGAGGCCGAGGAAAAATAATCTGTTATAACTGTGCGCAGCCAGGACATATAGCAAGGGACTGTCAGAACCCTTGTACCACTTGCAGATATTGCAACTCTTTCGAACTCGTCATTGAGGACGGCCCTATGTTGTTGGCTAAGCTTCAAGAAATACGAGGACCTCAGCAGAACCCACAAGTACAAATGATATATGATGAAACTCATGGAGTAGACCCTATATTCACTGTTATTATTCGAGGAGGCGCTGCTATAGGAGAGGATAGAATGTCCCAGGAAAAGATCGCAGAAAACTCAGGTGGCAGGAAAGCTGCAGGGAGGACTCAAGATTTTGATGCGAAGAAAGAAAGGAAATCTTTGAAGAGGCCAGGCAAGAATTCAAAGCAGATCGAGGGTCTTCTTCTTCAAAAACACAAATAGAAATAAGATAATATGGAATGCCTCACACATTTGATCGGTTTGCTTCACCCAGAGAGGGAAAAGAGGTAAGTGAACTTGTCAATTTCTTATATATGTTTATATAACTGCTTAAAGATGGGAAAGCTATACAAGAAATGGAAAATCTAGTCAAACAGTATGAACTAGGAAATATAGACCCCTTACTAAATAGGGAAGTACACCAGATTGGTAAGAAGAGAAGGACAAATAAAGAATTACACTTGAATGCTCAGATAGGAGAGTATGATATAGACTATGTGGTCCTCGACTTAGGGTCGGAGGTCAATGTTATGACGAAGAAAACATGGGAACTAATGGGAAAACCCAAGTTAATATATTCCCCTATCAGAATTTGCATGGCTAATCAGCAAGATGTTAGCCCATTTGGATGGTTGGAACATGTCCCTATGGACATCGACGGAGTTAGAACCTTTGCAGATTTTGAGGTAATTGAAATTGTTGATGACAACTTCCCTTACCCTGCATTATTAGGCATTGATTGGGCCTTCAACAATTCTATTGTTGTCGATATAAAGAAGAGGCATATGAAATTTGGAAGAGATGGCCTTAGGGTCATCACACCTTTAGATCCAGATGAGGGTTCTAGATACATAGAGCCTATCATAGAGGAAGACGACTCGTACGAACTAGAAAACATCTACCAACTAACAATCAGACAATAGGATTATATCAATCCTATAGCCGATGGGAATCTGAGCTGGAGAAGCGACAACACATGTTCATCAGACTTAGAAGAAGCGCTGGAAAACTGGCAGAACCAGATGTATGAAGTCTCTACCAGAAGATGTGCTAGACTAACTAGAGAGGTTCGCTGGATCAGCACAACAGTGAGTAACTTACCCACATTTGATGGGCTGAACCCTTTAGAAAACTTCTTATCAGAGTTTGAGACAAGTATACCAACACAACAGAGGCTGTTGGCAATGGATGAGGCCATGAAAGCCACACCAACAAGATGGTGGGGGATGCACAAAAGTGACATCATAGACTGGACGCAATATCAAACTTTGATGACAGAGCGGTTCTCAGCACAAGCAGTAAGCTGCGAAGTGAGGTACACAGGTCGAGGTTGCCCAAAGGACCATGTGCAAAGTTGCGAAGAGGCCTGGAGTAACCTCCCTTGAAAACAATGGGTGCACCAATTCATTAACACCCTAGACATGATTCCTATCAACTGGTACCTTCAAGTGGAGCTGCGCCTCATCACTGTAGATTGGGAAGGTATGATTCAAAATTTTGTAACCACCTTTTTGTTTGAAAGTGAATTTCCTTCAGTAGACCATGCATTACATATTGTGAGACAAAGGGTAATCAAAGAGGCATCTATCCTCCCTATGGAACAATAAGAAGACGAATGGACTGCGCCATTCCAAAAATTGCAAGGATGTTACAACATCAATGTTGACAATGATGATGATCCCGAAAAGGTAAACATCACTGAGACAGAAGGACAAAGAGATGTGGAAGGACCAGGAGTGGAGCTAACATTTATTGGTCAACCAATCAAGATAAAAAAGGTCAACATTGGAACAAAGGAGACACCGAAGCTTGCTAATGTCAGAGATTACTGGGATGTTGCTACCATTGACAAGATTACAGAGTTGTTGCACGAATATCAGGACTTGTTCCTGACCAAGTTCACTGATATGAAGGGAATAAAAGGACCTATGGGAGAGATGGGAATACCCTTGAAACCGGATGCAAAGATAGTCAAGAAAAGACCCTACAGATTGAACCCGAAATACAAGGAAAAAGTAAGGATTGAGCTCGACAGAATGCTGGAAGCAAGGATTATTGAACCTGTCGAAGAATTGGAGCGGATCAGCCCTATGGTAGTACAAGACAAGAATACCCAAGGGGAGATCAGGATATGTGTGGACCTCAAGAAGTTGAATGATGCCTATCTGCATGACCCTTTCCCTACACCATTCACTGATGAAGTATTAGACAATGTAGGAGGCTAGGAGGTATATTCTTTTATAGATGGTTTTTCAGGATACCATTAGATCCGGATTGCCAAGGAGGACCACCAAAATACCACATTTGCCACCATATGGGGATCCTACCAATATACAGTAATGCCATTTGGCCTGAAGAACGCCCCAACCATCTTTTCCAGGGTGGTGGTCGAAGCGTTCAAAGAATTTCTGCATAAATTTTTAGAAGCATATTTTGATGATTGGACTGTGTTTAGTTTGTTGAAAAACCATATTGAATGTCTAAGGCTAATGTTGGATAAATGTAGGCAGTGTCAAATTGCTTTAAATCTAAAGAAGCACATCTTCTTCTCACCATTTGGAGTACTATTAGGCCATATTGTATGAAAGCAAGGATTGCTGGTTGATCCACCAAAGATTGCAATTATAGTTGATTTTCCACCACCTACTTTAGTTAAACAATTACGCAATGTGCTAGGACATACTGGCTATTACAGGAAATTTATTATGCCAAAATCATAGCACCGATGGAGAAGCTATTGAAGAAGGACTGTCAGTTTGGATGGATAGATGAATGCTAGCAGAGCTTCGACACACTGAAATAGAAGATGGTCACTGTGCCCATTCTGGTTTTCCCAGATTGGAACAAGGAATTTCATGTACATGTCGATGCATCTTCTATTGTATTAAGAGCAGTACTGGCACAATCTGGAGAAGGGGACATCGACCACCCATTAGCATTTTCCAGTAGGAAGCTATCTACAGCTTAGATTAACTACACCACTACAGAGAGAGAAGAGTTAGCCATGGTGTATGCACTGCAAAAATTCCGCCACTACTTGTTGGGAGGACACTTCAAAATGTTCACCGATCACTCCACGCTGAAGTACCTAGTCAACAAGCCAGTGTTGGGGGGGTGAATCTACAGATGGCTTCTTCTGTTTCAAGAGTATGATTTTGAAATCATAGTTA
Source organism: Picea mariana (assembly GCA_032191745.1). Taxonomy (NCBI): domain Eukaryota; kingdom Viridiplantae; phylum Streptophyta; class Pinopsida; order Pinales; family Pinaceae; genus Picea; species Picea mariana. The sequence continues at coordinate 13,868 of JASDQU011375661.1, forward strand.
AACTAGGAAGAATGAACAAGGGCCCTGACCATTTGTCGAGGTTGGAACATGGTGAAAAACCCACTAGCTTAGAGGACACACTTCTAGATGCACAACTACTTTCCATTAGAAAGATTGATGACCACTTCATAGACATCGTCCAGTTCTTGTCAACAGGAATGGCTCCAAATGAGTATATAATTCCCCAGAAGAAACAACTAGTGGTGCGCGCTGCAGAATTTTCGCTTATCGCTGGTCATCTATACAAAATGGGACTTGATGAGATACTAAGAAGGTGTGTTATGGTGATCCTTGCAGAAGTTCATGAGGGCATTGCAGGAGGACACTATGCAGGGAAAGCAACTACGCAGAAGGTCCTGCGAGCTGGCCTATGGTGGCCTACCTTACACAGAGATGCTAAAGACTATACCAGAGCATGTGATGTATTCCAAAGAGTTGGAAGAGCATCCCAAAGAGATGAAATTCCATTAGCACCATAGATGACCCTAAAAGCATTTGAAAAGTGGGCCATTGACTTCATGGGGCCTATAAACCCACCAGGGAAGTGCACAGGAGCAAGGTACATCATCACTGTGACCAAATACTTAACCAGATGGGCTAAAGCCAGAGTAGTCAAGGACTGTAGTGCAACTACAACTACATGTTTTATCTTTTATGACATAATAACCAGGTTTGGATGCCCCAAGATCCTTATGAGTGATCAAGGTACACATTTCATCAATAAGACAATTGAATCCCTGATTGAAGAATTTGCAGTCCACCATTAGAAGAGTACACCTTACCATCCACAAGCAAATGGGACAGTTGAAGCGTTCAACAAGATCTTGGAAACAACATTAATGAAGATTTGCAGTGTGAACAGGGATGACTGGGATTTGAGAGTACCTGCAGTACTATGGGCCTATAGAACCACTTGCAATAAATTAACAATGCAGACCCCTTTCAAATTGGTTTATGGTCTTGAAGTTGTTGTCCCGATGGAATATTTGGTACCAAGCTTAAGGATTGTTGTGTTCATAGATATGGATGATACGGGCACTATTCATGAAAGTCTTGCACAGTTGGTTGAACTAGAAGAAGACAGATTCATTGTCGAGTTCCATCAGCAAGTTCAGAAGGAGAGAGAGAAGGCCTATCATGAAAAACACATCAAGAAGAAGGCATTCAAGTAAGGTGATTTAGTGCTGATGTATGACAGTAAGTTTACAAAACACCTTGGGAAGTTCAGAATGCATTGGCTTGGACCATATGAGATCGCCTATGTCATAGAAGGAGGAGATGCGTAGTTGAAGACGTTGAGTGGAGAATGGAAAGAAGGATTGGTGAATGCGAGTCGGTTGAAGTTGTACTATGACAACCGGCTACCTCACAACTCTAAGTAAAGACATAAGGAAAAGGGTCTAGGTACCAGGTGCATTTGAAACTGGGTACCAGATACAGAAAATATAGTCTGCACCGGGATGGAAAGGAGGCATAAAGCTGAAATAAAAGGCTGCACTGCGCCGTCCATGTCGAAGAAAAATAGAGGAACCAGATCCGAAGTGCCTCAGAATGAGTCACAGGTGAGCGTTGGGGGCTTGTTTGCCCTTGGTTATGGAAGGAAGAGAAGTACAAGGAAGAAAATATAAAGAGCGAGCTTCGCGGGATACACAGTGACTGTCCCTGGGTCGAAGTGAGCAAAAGAGAAGAAAAGATGGAGTGAAGTGCGGAAAAGCAAGCCGTTGGATGAGGAGACCAAGGATGACAAATCAACAAGGGAGATGGATCAAGAACGACTCAGAAAGTGAGAAAATCCACCATGGTATTCTTTGGAGCACTGCGTGAGAAGGAAGGAAAGACAAGCTGGCGAAGCTTGGAAAAAGAGGGTCAAATTGACCTAGGGTTTTAGACACCTAGGGTTTTGGCACCTAGGTTTCAACCTAAGACTATCGGTGAGTGATTTTAATGTATAAATAAAGGTCAAGAGGACATGGGTCAGGTGGTTCATCATATATTGGTTATCGAGTATCGTTATAGCTCTGTTGAGAGAAATGATTGTATTGTAAGATCTTCAGCTGTGTGTGAAGGTCGAGTCCTACAGCTGGGTGCACAGGAAGGGTAGAGAAAGAGGAAGAAGAAAGAATATTTACTAGATGAGAGAACAGATAAGAACTATATGCTTTTATTTAATAAATCATACACACAGTTCTGTGGACATATCCCTAGAGAGAGGGTGAACCACGTATACCTTGTGTTGTGGATGTGTGATTGATGCTTTGATATCTGTTGCTGTTATTTTGTTATTTGCATTGCTGCATTAGATCAAATCTATAACTGCATAGGATAGATCTAGCCTAATAAGTTATAGGTGCATATTGTGTTGTTGTTCTACTAGATCCACTTGATATTCCCCTAGTTGTAGACATCTCTGTCCTGCAACCCCCTTATAGCTTCTTCGGGTGAGACTGCATCTGCTTCACAGGTGCTGCCGAAAGGGCCAGTAGCTTGGGTTTGTTGGTGCGCTCTTGAGTGTTGAACCCTGGGTCTGCCTTGTGCCAACAAGTTGGTTCTCATAAAACTAGGGAGTTGGAGCCTCCTTCCAGTTGTAGCTAGATAATATAGGGAGTTGTGGCTTCCTTAAAGTTGGAGGCTATAAACTAGGGGGTTGGAGCCTCCTTCCAGTTGGATCTAGAGAATCTAGGGAGTAGTATATTCCTTCATGTTGGAGCCTGTAAACTAGGGGGTTGGATCCTCTTTCCAGTTGGTGCTGGAGAATGTTGGAAGTTGGTGCTTCTTGTGAATGTAATATTCAAGATATATATTAAAAACATTATGTGGTTTTCTCCCATTTGGGATTCCATGTAAAATTATTGGGTACTATGCATATATGGTTATATGTTTATGATATATTGAATGCTATCATAAGTGATAAATTGTTGATAAATTAATGTTTACATGTTATGGTTAAAAGTGGTAAATAGTGCCTAGTGCTGATTCACCCCCCTCTTAGTATTAGTGAATATTCCAACAATTGGTATCAGAGCGGGTCCTTAAGAAACAATCTAACCACTGCAAGGTAGATCATGGATTGCACTAATGGAATTACAGTGTTTGATGGTCATAACTATTCCTTCTGGAGAAAAAGGATGCAAACGTTTTTGCAAGCACAAGGATTTGATGTTTGACAAGCAATAGTAGACAAATACAAGGAAGCTACCACTCCCCTAATACATAAATATGGAAATAAACTTAGTGAAAATAATTCGAAGGCTATGAATGCTATTTTGAATGGCTTGGTTGATTCAATATATGTCAAGGTTATGCATTGCGACTCTGCAAAGGAAATTTAGGACAAACTTCAAAATGTCTACGAAGGAGATGCCAAAGTCAAGGGGGCCAAGATTCAAACTTATAGAGTTCAATTTGAACAACTGAAAATGAAGTAAGATGAAGATATTGTAGTTTATTTTATGTGAGTTGATGAAATAGTGAACACTATTAAAGGATTGGGAGAAGAAATTAAATATTTGACAATTGTTCAGAAGGTATTAAGGTCTCTTCCAATGACATTTGATCCTAATATTTCATCCCTAGAAGAAAGAGCAGATATAGCTACATTGAGTATGGATGAGCTACATGGAATACTTACATCTTATGAAATGAGAATAGAACAAGATAATCCATCCAAGAAGGAAGCAACTTTAAAAGCATCCAAGAAGATAAGAAAGAACAAGCAAAAGTCAAAGTCAAGCCCCTGCTGCAACGATGATTTAGATGAAGATGAAGAAATAGACAACTTCGTGAGGAGGTTGAAGAAAGGAACTAGAAAGTACAAAGATAGTGATGAAGAAGAAGTTCCCAAGAAACAAAATAAATATCAAAAGGGAAACAAGAAAGGAAATAAAAGAAAAGTCTTCAAGAAAAGCCTCTAGTCAAAAGAAGATAGTTCCTCATCCAATGAGGATAATGATAGTGATAGTGACTCAGAAAGAGTGGTCTTTATGGAAAAATAAACTCAGAAAGAAACCCTTGAAAGTGAACAAGAATATTATGAAGAAGGCAAAGTGGATCTTGAGGCAAACTAATCAGTGCTTTAAGTGATCTAAAAAGGGAAATTAAGGAAAAAAAGTCCTTCAAGGAAGAATTGATCAAGCTAAAGGAGAGTTTTGAAAACCCCAATAAAAAATTTGAAAAGGTCCAGAAGATTATCATAAGTCCAAAGGTTTAGCTAGAAGAAGCTAAAGTGATTGAAGAAACCCTCATAAATCAGGTGGAAGAAAAACAGAAAATAAATGAGTCTTTGGAAGCTGAAATAGTATCACTAAGAAAGGAACTTCAGAAGAAGGACATCCGACAAAACTTTGGTAGTACTATGGGGATAAATATATGTACTATTAATTCCCACATTAAATTATCAATCAGGGCTTGTAAGCTTCGAGGTGCAAGCAAATGAAGTGTAGGATTGGAGCCTAGTTTAGCCTAATCTAAAGCCGACAAAACAATCTTCAAACCCACACTGTAAAATTTAAATGTAAATTGCGGGAGATAGACACTAAGGATTTATCACTGGGACATAGGAATAACTGAGTGCTATAAATCCTTAGATCACATTCTTTCATGCACTCAGGGTGATGTTCATGTGATTGAGTAGCTTACTTAAGTTTCCTGTCATTCAATGCTTATTTCCTATAGTGAATCCACACTTAAATGCAATAAAAGAAACAAGCAAACGAAAATGAATTCAATTAATAGGAAATAAAATAATACCTTAGGTAGAAGCTCAACGTGGGGAGGCCATATCTCATGAGTTAGACCTTTAATATTTCCCTTGGTGATTGAAACTAAAGGAAATTAAAGTGCAGAAATAAAAATGCTAAACTAGTGCATGAATCAGAAATGTTAAACTAGTGCAGGAACAGAGTGCAGGGAAACTCAAAATCATCAAACTTAATCAACACTTGAGATTCACTTAGACTCAAAACCACCCTTTTTAAATGTATACACCAATCATAAAGAAATAATGAGTGAATCAAATGCACAAGAGTAATGGATATTTAATACAATGGGCATTTGGAAGAAATGGATGAGAATACAAGCTTACTAATTTTCTGCTCTAAAAGACTTCCATACAAAGAATAATACCTTTTGAGTCTAACTAAGTTTTAGGCAGAAAATAATGAATACAAAGTGATACTTGTTTATTTTCTGCATTCAAAGGATTGTGTATATGATAAGGTCTTAATGAATTAATCAATATCTTAATCAATAAACAATTGCAAAATGGAAATGGGATGGAATGGAGATATGATTATGTAATGGAATAGATCTAATGCATGATGGGTATATGCATATGAAATAATGGATTAGATTTGAAACAAAGGGAGAATGTGTGGAAAAAATTCATGGGCGTGGTAGAGTGTTTGTGGGAATAATTGCAAGTGAAATATGAAGAATCAACGGTCGAACAATACCTTCTACTATTGATCTTTGTGTATGAACTAAATCTAAATGAGTATAGCAGCTACAAAAGGTATGTGTTTGTTAATGAAAATGAGTGGCAAAGAATATAAAAATTGATCACATGAATGTGATCTTGAAGAGTATTATTCCAATCTATTTCTAAAGAAGAGATAAGATGCACATATGGGAAGAAGGTTTGGAAGTGAATGGAAATTCAATGAGAATGAATTGCACAAAACAAACTACTGGAAACAATTAATGCAATTAACATATATTTACGGGATTGGTGCACACAAATGAAGGGTAAGATGAAATGGTGGAAAGTTTGCATTTTCCAAGAAGCAAGCATGGAAAATCTTGGTTAGTGTAGTTGGCTACAGGAGCCAAGAGAAAGGTCGTTGAGTTGGTTAAGTCCTGTCCAGTGGACATGAATGGACTGAGCACAAGGGATGAATTGAACATCTTACCTTTAGGTTCCTATGACTGTCTAATTGGGATGGATTGGTTGGACTAACACCATGCCATATTAGACTGTCATAAAAATGCATTCACTTTCCTGGATGAGGAAGGAAACCCAAGGAAAGTGCAAGGAGTCCCAAGGGCAGTTACTATCAAAGAAATATCAACAATGCAGCTGAAGAAGTGTTACAGGAAGGGCTGACAAATATTTACAGCTCATATGGATGAAGAACCTAAGGATAAGGTGTCAAATATTGAAGACCATGCAATATTAAAAGATTTTGAAGATGTATTCCAGGAGGTACCCAGACTAACCCCGAAGAGAGATATTGATTTCTCTATAAACTTGATGCCTGGAGTAGCTCCAGTGTCAAAAAGTCCTTACAAAATGAGTACACAAGAGATGAAAGAACTGCAATTGCAACTTGAAGAACTTTTGAAGAAGGGGTATATACGCCCAAGTGTGTCACCTTGGGGTGCCCCGGTCTTGTTTGTGAAAAAGAAATATGGGACATTGAGATTGTGCATCGATTTTAGATAGTTGAACAAATTGACTATTAAGAACAAGTATCCTTTGCCAAGGATCGATGATCTCTTTGATCAGTTGAAGAATGCCAAGATATTTTCAAAAGTAGATCTCACGTCAGGGTACAACCAGGTAAGGATAAAGGATGAAGACATCAGCAAGACCACCTTCAAAACAAGGTATGGTCATTATGAATTCACAGTGGTACCATTTGGGTTATTAAATGCACCCGTTGTTTTCATGTGCCTAATCAATGGTGTATTCAGAGAATATCTAGAAAAGTTTGTCATAGTCTTTTTGGATGACATCCTGGTGTATTCCAAGTCAGAGGAAGAGAATGAACATCATCTTAGGATGGTATTACAAGTTATAAGAGAGCACCGACTGTATGCCAAATTGAGCAAGTGCTCATTCTATCGAAAGAAGATCCATTATTTGGGGCATATTGTTTCAAAAGATGGGATAGTCATAGATCCTGAGAAGATAGAAGCCATCAGAGAATGGTCAGCACCGAAGAATGTGACAGAAGTCAGATCCTTTATGGGTCTATCTGGCTATTACAGAAGGTTCATTGTAGGGTTCTCAAGGATAAGTCACCCCATCACTTCCTTGCAAAGGAAGGAGAAGAAATTTCAATGGATAAAAGAATGTGAGAGAAGCTTCCAGCAATTGAAGCAGCTGTTAGCCAGTGCTCCAATCCTGAGGATTGCAGATCCAAATGAAGATTTTGTAGTGTGTACAGATGCATGCAAAGAAGGACTGGAAGGAGTCCTCAGCCATAATGGGTTTTTAATATGTTATGAGTCCAGAAAATTGAAAGAGCATGAAAAGAACTATGCAACTCATGATTTGGAGTTGGCGTCCATTGTACACGCTCTAAGGAAATGGAGACATTACCTCATGGGAAAGAGGTTTGAACTAAGGACATACCATAACTTTCTGAATTATTTGTTTGATCAGCCAACCTTAAATGCTAGGAAGAGTAGATGGTTGGAATTCCTTTGTGAGTATGAATTTGATATCAAGCATATGAAAGGAAAGGAGAACAAAGTGGCTGATGCACTCAACAGAAGAGTGCATGAACTACATGCTACAACCATTAGCATGTATCAAACTAATATTAAAGGCATAATTTTGGAAGCTGCAAATGTAGATTTGCAGTACATGGAATTGGCGACAAAGCTACAACAAGGTAAGATGCTACATAAACTGGAAGATTATAAATTGGAAGCTGATGGAACACTCATGTACAAAAACAAAATTTATGTACCTAATTTCTAGGAATTGATAATAATGATCTTGAAAGAAATGCATAATGTGCCTTATGCTGGGCACCCTGGATATCGGAAAACAGTGGCAGCAGTCAAGAGCCATTAGTTTTGGCCAGGTATGAAGAAGGAAATTGCAGAATACATCGCCATATGTATGGAGTGTCATAAGGTCGAGACTGAGCATAGTCACCCAACTAGGTTACTACAACCATTACCCATTCCTGAGTGAAAGTGGGAAGTGGTGACAATGGATTTCATCACAAGATTACCCAGAATAAATAAGCAACATGATTCCATCATGGTGGTTGTGGATAAGATTACGAAAGATTCCCATTTTATTCCATTGAAGAACACTCACAAGGAAGCTAATGTTGCCGATATCTATATGAGGGAAGTAGCACGATTGCACAATATTCCCAAGATAATTGTGTCTGACAGAGACCCGAAATTTACCTCAAAGTTCTGGAAGGGGTTATTCAAAGGGTTCAAAATGAATCTGAACTTCATCACTGCTTATCATCCTGAGTCTGATGGGCAGACATAGAGGGTGAACCAAGTGATAGAAGATATGATAAGCATGTATGTGATGAGAAAACCATCTAAATGGGAAGACTACCTATACTTGGTAGAATTTTTCTACAAAAATGGGTATCAAGCAACACTGAAGATGAGCCTGTTTGAAGCACTTTATGGTAGAAAGTGAAACACACCAATAAGCTGGGACAACCTAGTTGATAGGGCAGTGGTTGGGCCAGAGTTGCTCAAGGAAATGGAAGAGAAAATGCTAAATATTAAGAAGAATTTGAAGGCTTCCCAAGATAGGAAGAAAATTTATGCTAATAATAACATGACCCACAGGGAGTTTAAGTGGGTGATCATGTTTTCTTGAAAGTGAAAGCTAACATAAGTTCCCTGAAGCTAGGAAACTGTTCCAATTTGGAAGCCAGATATTGTGGGCCATTTGAAATAATAGAAAGGATTGGACCAATTGCATATATTCTTGCATTGCCTGCATCCAAGACTGTACATAATGTGTTTCATGTTTCATTTCTTAAGAAATATATACTTGATGCTAATCATGTTATTGATTGGAATGTGATTCAGGTGGAGCAAGAAGGTGTTTTGCAAGTGCATCTGGTGCACATATTGGAATGAAAGAGAAAACAACTTTGGAATCAATCCATAGGGCTTGTAAAGTTCTAGTGGACCTAGTACGATCATGAGGACATGACATGGGAGCATAAGGATGCTATGCAGGCTGAATACCCGCATCTTTTTGAATATTTTGAAAATCTTGCTGATGTTTTGTAAATAAGTTGCACTGAGGACAATGCAAAAATAAGGGGAGGGGATTGTAATATCCCTAGGACAAGCCCTATTTGTATTATGAATTGTAAACGTGTTTTGTAGGCTAGTGAGCCGAGCAATTATAAACTGGTAGGCTTATATGTTAGTAGGCCAGAGGGCCTAGGTGTTAAAGGCCAGGAGCCTGTTTTTTACATGTAAATATTCATATTATTAATATAAAAACATCGTTTCGTGTAGACTGACCATGATAAAAGAGAATGGGTGTCTAAGCTCCACTAGGATGGGTAAGGGAGAGGGGGATGAGAGGTTGGAAAGAGGGGTTAAGCCAAGGGCTTAAGTCTAAGAGAATAATAATTTATTATTATTCCAAAATGTTGTTTAGAAGGATATGTTTTTATCCTGATTTCCTCGGGAAGGACGAGTGACTTCCCAAGGGAAAGGAACATGCTTCATGAGCAACAGGTGTTGGTTCAGGAACATGCAGACTTAAGGGGGAAATTCTTATTGTTGGGGGACACGCAGGCACTCAGGGGAGGCACTCACGCATAGGGAGGAACTCACTCATGGAAAGGGGTTCACACAAATACAATTTTTTCTCTCACACTCTCATCATCTTCGCTAGGATAGATCAGTCTTCCCCATCTCTTCTCATGAGTTCACTCATGCACTGAGAAAGCACACAACCATCCAATTTCTCCATTGATGAATCTGTGGCCATTGTGCACCTCTATAATTTACTGAGCTGTCCCTTGCCTTAACTAACTTAGCTATTGTGGTTTGAAGAGGCGGGTTTTCAAGCCCATGGTTGAAGAGGAAGGTTGTCAAGCCTGTGAACAACTCTCTCTACAGGTGATAGAGGTTGTGGTTGGTTGAAGAAGTAGGTTGTCAGGCCTATGAGAAACTCTCTCCAGGTGAGAGAGTGTGATCATAAAGTGAGTTCTCCTGGAGGGAGTCCCATAGCTGCTATAGAGCTTTGAGAAATCTAGTCTGACCTGTTGCTGAAGCCCAAGGTAAGGGAGGTGGAGCAACCGATGGACTATGTGACTGTTAGGACCACACAATGTACCCTTTTTGCCCATACTTTTTGCCATTGTTATACCCTTCATCACCTGTATTTAGACTTATACTATCAGTTCACCTGATCATTCCAAGGTACAGAACGCCCTTTCTCATTACTANAGGATAGATCAGTCTTCCCCATCTCTTCTCATGAGTTCACTCATGCACTGAGCAAGCACGCAGCCATCCAATTTCGCCATTGATGAACCCGTGGCCATTGTGCACCTCTATAATTTACTGAGCCGTCCCTTGCCTTACCTAACTTAGCTATTGTGGTTTGAAGAGGCGGGTTTCCAAGCCCGTGGTTGAAGAGGAAGGTTGTCAGGCCTGTGAACAACTCTCTCTACAGGTGAGAGAGGTTGTGGTTGGTTGAAGAAGCAGGTTGTCAGGCCTGTGAGCAACTCTCTCCAGGTGAGAGAGTGTGATCAGAAAGTGAGTTCTCCTGAAGGGAGTCCCATAGCTGCTACAGAGCTTTGAGAA
>JASDQU011375663.1:4470-14567 GCA_032191745.1 Picea mariana
GGCAGAGACAAATCATTTCTATGTATGACTATCCCTATGTGGGGATTGATTTTAGAGGGGACCCAGATATGCCACTTCCACTAGGAGCCTCCTATGGCACCATAGGTAAAAAAATTTACATATTTCATTTTTTTTATTTCTGTATTTAAGGAAACAAAAATATTTTTGGATGGTGTTTGAATATTAACTAGATACTTGTGTGATTACAGATGTGGTTCCACAATGGCTAGAGGGATTCCTACGACATAGATGGAGGAACCGGGGAGATGAGGCAGTGCAGGAGAAGCGGAGAGAGTCCTACAAAACATGCAGGGCAACATGTCTTGTTTGACACAAAGGATTCCTATGGTTCAGGTAGAGGATCTACCTGAAGCCATGCAGCGACAGGCTGTTGGTGTACCTAGAGCATGCGTACGACTCTTTCGACATCTTGCAAACACAGTGGTTTGCTATCATGACACACATCTGGCACCATAGGCATATATGTCATGGGATATGTATATCGACTGTATATGTATTTTGAGGGTTTTAACTCCAATTTTGTAATATAAACACCATATTTTTTGAAATATAGAAAGAGGGATCTTCGGCTTTAATCATATCTTACAATGTGTACATTGATTTAATGGTTTTCTTTACTTTATTAATGTGACAAATTCCAATCTAAAACATAAGTAGCGTAGGCATCGGATACATGATTAGAACTTTTAGGGATGTGAAAATATATAATAAAATCAAATTTTCATTCTAAAATGCGTACCCATAGGAATCAATGGAGTAACATAGGATCACGCAGATGATAATGGTCGATCAAATGACATACTACTAACTGAGAATCCAGGTGAGCCTCTAGAGAGTGAATACCATGTGAGATGGCATTGTGTAAAATTTCTATGACGATGTTATATTCAGCCACATTATTCGTGGATGGCCCTAGGTATACGCCACCTGAAGACACCAGCAGACGCTCGGGCGAGTAAATCACCCAAGTGGTATAAGCCAAGTTCCATGTATGTCGATTGGCTCCATCTACGAATCCTAGGTAGACCAAAGACTCCCTTGACATCTTCCAACCAAAAGGGAAAACTCGATAAGCAAGCCAAAGACAAAGAGAAAAGGGGAAAAAGATGTATATACACCAAATTTACATTAGTATACAGAGGGTTTTGCCCAATCCTAGGTCTCAAGAATAATACCTTTTCAAGTAGAGCCCATTTCTGGGCTCGGCCAATTTATTCCCTTCATAATCTTCCAACTCGTAGGCTCCTTTTTCTAGAACACATCGCACGATATAAGGACCGTGCCACATGGGTTTAAAATTGCCTGCTCCTAGCAGTTTTTTGGATTGGTCATACAAAAGGACCAAGTCACCCTCAACATACAAACAAGGATAGAAAAACTTGTCATACTAAACCTTGACATGTTTTGTTTTTTCCTTGATAGTCGTAAAGGAGTCTCGACGTTGCTCTTTAAGACTCTCTAGGTGTACAAGGCGTCGCTCAAAATATGAAGTGTTAGGTAGGAGCTTGACTTCCAACTTGAGAGAAGGGATTTCGCATTCAATAGGAAGTATCGACTCCACACCGTGTACTAACTGAAAAGGGGAAAAAATATTTGCATTCTTGACTGAGGTTCGGTATGCCCAAAGCGCGGGATATAGCATAATGTGCCAATCAGAATTACTCCGGTTGATAGTTTTTTGCAAGATGGTCTTGAGAGACTTATTGACAACCTCTACTTGCCCATTTTCCTAGGGGTAATAAGGATATGAGTGACCATGTCTAAACCACATCTTGCATGCTAGTTCTACCATCATTTCATTCTGAAAGTGACTTCCATGATCAGTGACAATCTCACTCGGGATACCGAACTGGGCGATAATTTGGTTGAACATCAAGAAAGTTGTAGTATTCCATTGGAGTTTATTGTAGGCATGGCTTCAGCCCACTTGGTAAAGTATTCAACAGCCACAATAATGTGTTGATGCTCCCCAACCGAAGTTGGGTTTCAATCAACGAAATCTACCCCCACTTGGTGAAGGGACCGATGGTAATGAGTGGGTGAAGACGGGTTGGGTGAGAGTGCATTTTACGAGCGAAAACCTAGTAGGGGTGACACTTATTAACCGCTTCAATGCAATATTTAAAGATGGTGGTCCAGAAGTAACTGGCTCGTGGGATTTTTTCGGTTGTCGCAAGCCTTGAAAGATGACCACCACAAGCCCCTTTGTGGCAATAATTTAGGACTGAATTGGCTTCCTCGTGAGTTAAGCAGCAACATAAGATACTATCTATTCCTTGGAGATATAAAGTGTCATCGACGATGGTATACTTTTTGTCTTTGTATCTAGCACATTGTCGATCATCTCACGAGAGATGTTGAGTGAATTTCAAGGTTTGAAGATACAAAACAATGTCTCCATACCAAGGGTCAGATGACAAGAAAAGGAAAATGTGTTTGTCTACAAATAAATTGACATGGATAACATCCTCATCTAATCGTGGGAAATCAGATATTAACTCTGCAAAAACTAGTGATTTCTTGGACTTGGCCAAAGCAAAGTCGAGATCAAATTCTTGTAAGATGACAATCCATTTATTATATTTCCTGCCTATGATACACCTAGTGAGGACATATTAAAATGGATTGACATCGACAACCACAATAGTCTTGCAAAGAAATATATAGTGTCATAAACGTTGGACTGCGTGAACGACAGTCAAAGCTAGCTTTTCAACATGAGATTAATTAAGCTCAGGACTGACTAAATTTCAACTGAGATAGTACATGACGTGCTCATGGATTTCATCATCCTCCTAAACTAGAACCATACCAATCATTTCTTCAGACATGACAATATACAACAAGTAATCTCTACTGTAATCAGGAGATTTCAACAAAGGGGTCGATACTAAGGCTTTCTTTAAAGCGTCAAAAGACTCCTGGGCTCACTCATCCTAGATAAAAGGAGTGTCTCTCTTTAATAGGCACATGAAACCCTTAGTGATATTGGCATAGTTCACTATAAAACAATGAAAAAAGTTAACTTTCCCCTGTAAACCTTGAAGTTGTCTAATTGTGTGCAAGGGAGGCAATTGAAGTATTGCCTCAACCTTAAGAGGATCTACCATGATCTCGGTATCGAAAACTAATAATCCTAAGAGATGGACAAAATTAATGCAAAAGATGAATTTGTGAGGGTTTAACCAGATTCTATAGTAATGAGATCTTTCAAAACTATTCCAAGGTGTGTAACATGATCCACTCTCTTGCGAGAGTGAGCAGCAAGATCATCTAGGTAAGCTTCGACTATGTGCTTGAGATCATGAAAAGTGAAAGTTATGGCACGTTGGAAGGTCTCTCCGGTGTTTTTCAAGCTGAAAAGAATTTTTCGGTATGCAAAAGTACCCCAAGGACATATAAATCTCATCTTGTGGTTGTCCTCGGATTTGATCTAGATTTGGTTATATCCTAAAAATCCATCCATAAAGGAAAATATTTCGCTTCCCGTACACTGATTAAGAATATGATCAATGAAAGGCATGGGAAAGTTATCTTTAAGACAAGCCTTGTTCAGATCGTGAAATTCCATATACACATGGATGGTTCCTTAATTTTTATTCACAGGAACGAGGTTGGATACCCATTCAGTTAAGGGAACTGGGTAGATGAAGCCAGCATTAGGTAGCTTCTCCACTTCTGCCTTAATAGCAGGGGCCTTCCTAGGATTAACAGATATAAGATGTTGTCGAACATGTTTAGCATCTGGATAAGCCCTAATCTCATGTTCGAAAATATGAAGGTCGATCCCTGACATCTCTTCATATGACCAAGAGAATACATCTCGAAATTCTTTGAAGAGGTTGGTGTAGATCAAAATCTCTTCTGGCAAACAATCTGCACCTATATTTACGTTCTCAATCTTGCCAGGGGTATGAGAGATATCGATCAGGATGGTAGGAGAAATAATCTCCATATTTCCTTCGCCATAAATGTCATGAATATCAAGTGGAACTACGGTGCGACCGACTATCTCACTCAAGGTAGACCGAAAATCATCTTCCTCGCTTCTTTCAAGACTTGGGAGAAAATAAGATCGATGATGCATATCATCCCAAGCTCTCTCGGAAATGTTCATGGCTTCGAGGATGGATTCATCCGAAGGAAAAGTCTCATCTAAGAAATCATGTGAACAAGATAACGAAGTGGCCCATACAGGCCTAAGAACGGGATCCTCCTCGTCCGTCTGAGAGGTAACAGGATCTGGATCGATGAAGGAGTCAAGAATGGATTGATACACAATATCTACTACTGATAGTGGCATAGCCATGCCAGCATGTGACTAACCTTCACTTGACGAAGTCGAAGAAGGTATGGTCCATGGATCACTAAGATAGGAAGTGTGGAAAGGAATGGACCTCCCTACTAAAGCAGGTCTACTAGACATGGCGTAAACGTGGTGAATTGGTGCTGAGAAGTCGAAATTACCCATGAGGAAAGAATACATTCTAACATCGATATTCTCTGTTGCTGGCTGAGAATTGTCGATCACTGGGATCGATGATCCAATAGATGCATTCAGACTAGAGTACGCAAAGTATCATTGGTTGACCGTCACGATCTCTCCCTGATGAGGAAAACAAAGTGCACAGAAAACGGATGATACGACAATGACCATAACATAGGTCCAATTGCGACCTAGTAACAAGTTATAATCAAGAGGTGCATAAACTACCTCTACTTCCACCACTACCATCTTCCCACCTAATTGGACTGGAAAGGCAGAAAGAATACCATGATGGTGGAAGGAATGACCATCAAATGCAGTCAACATGTTCGACGATTTGGAAAGGGTTGGAGAACCAATATCTTTCCAACAGACCAGGGACATCACGCAAGTGGCAAAACCTTCATCAACAACCACTCATTTGATAGTGTACTTGGAATACTCCACGTGGATTTGGAAAGCCACATGGTAGGGTAAGCGAGGCTTCAAATCCGTGACATCAAACTTGATAACTTTCAAGCCACTAGGTTCTAGAGCTCCTAAGGTAGAGAGTAAGGCATTCCAAAGCCGACATCGCACAAGGGGTTTGGCCCAGATCCTCAACAATAGATTATTTTTGGGAGGCTCTAGCATTAGGGTTGTGGGTAGAGAGCTTGAGTTCTCCTTCTAGAATACGAGGCAGTGGCTTTGGTTTCTTTGTCTCCTGGGAGGGAGGAGGAGATTCTATCCTGTTACTAGCTTTTCAAGAGCTATAATCGCGAGAGCAGGTGGCTATATCAATTTTCGCGTCGACTATATTGATGCAAACACGATCACCATATTGTGATGGTGGGTTTTGACTTCCACCCGATGCATTTCCAGCGTTCGAAGAGCTCGAGGCTAAGTGTTGATTGTGTGGGAATGGGTTTTTCATCACAACAGGCGGTATATTTAAAAGCCTCACAGCCTCCACAAGTTTGGGGCATAAGTGTGTAAGTTGGCCATCGATAAAAAGTGTACAAGGAAAATTCACCTTACGTTTCTATTTCTTGCCCTCTCCAACATTATCATTTTGTTTCCCATTATTATATTTTTCCTTGGGTTTATTATTATTCTTCCCACCCTTACGATTATTTCGACCTTTCCTTTTATTCCCATCTGGTTGCTAGTCACCATTTGGGTTCTTTGATGATTGCACAGAATGTACATCCACCGATTGGGTGGGTTTGGAGGATCCAGACGAAGCTGGCCCTCCAGCAGAATTCATTGTCGAGTCTGTGGATTTTACATTGGTGGACCCTACAATGCCATCGGCATGAGGTCCAGGATTCTGTCTAGGATCATGATTTGGTCATGGTGCGTCTGGAAGAAGGTGGTATAACATCCTAGACTGAGCATATATCAATTCAAGTTCTTGGGCTCTAAATATAGCTTCTTCCTCATTAAAGACTCCAAAAGTAGCAACGTCCTATGAAATAGGAGTGTGCAAAGACTTTAGGAACCATTCTATAAGAAAGGCTGGGGGTATAGGAGTCTTAACCAACCTCCTTCACCTACGCCATTCCTGGATATGGTCTGAGATGTGAGTGTCGATTGATGCAGGAGCATCATCTCACATCAGCCAGCTATCCATGCCAACCACGTCAGTAGATTCAAATCACATGCACTTAAGGTTGAAGAGAGGCGTAGCCCTCGTTTTGATTTGAAATTAAATCTAATTAAATTGCTTAGGTTGTTGAGCCATGAAGCCATGCTCTACATAGGCATAGAAGTAAAAAGGCTTTTAAAGTGTTTGTAAAGGCTGAGATATAGATCCGATTTGTGGACTAGACAACCATTGACTGTAATTGAATAGGGTAGTTGAGGTTTGGAGGGAAGTTCTCGAAGAGCCCCCTCAGGTAAAAGACCGTATGGTATCTCATTTGATAATAGTGGAGATATTTGAGTTAGAGTCTACGAGTAGAGAGTAGAAGAGAAGGAGCTGAGACCTTGTTACAGGCCGTGCTCAGGAACACCATTGTAAATAGGCATTTTCCATTTTAATATAAACAACAGTTTTTCTTGCATATTTCTGGTGTCAAATGAATGTCTGTGAGTGTTCTTTATATGATATGAATGTATGTTGTAGATGTATGTTAGGCATTTGCAGGGATTTTGTTTAGTTTCAGGCTTAAGAGGTCTTTGAGGTTTCATGCCAGGAGGGTGTAAGAGAGTACTGCGGTTAGTGCATAGATGCACTTCTAAATTCTACGGGTTCAGACAAAGGCGTGCCAAGTGGCACAGGAACTGGAATCACTAATTCAAAGAAGGCCATGAGGTTGTTGAATACCTAAGGAGGTGAGGTTGTATATGAGAACACGGTCGTAGATGAAACTTATGTTGTGAGTTCTGCAAAGCTCTGCTAGGAGGGCATTGAGCAGGTGCAAGGAGTGCACATAAAACAGAAGAACTCTGTTGTGAGTTCAGATAGAAGCCATAATCACTAAGGATTCTGAGATCTCTACCAGAAGGGCATTGAGCAGGTGTAAGGAGGACATAGAAGATAGAACCTCTGAGGAGTTCTATAAGATCTCTGCCAAGTGGGCATTGAGCATATGCATAGTGATGCACTAGGGAACCTTGTTGTGAGTTCGTAAGAAGCAAGAATCATGGAGGATTCTTGATACTCTGCCAGGTGGGCATGGAGTAAGTACTTTGAGTGAAATAAAGGAATTCTATTGAGTTCATAAGAAGGAACAAGCTCTTAGGAGTTCCGTAAGAGGCTCTGCCAAGTGGGCATTGAGCATATTCGCAGGGTTATTGAATACCTGGAAATACTCAGCAATAGGTTGCTTGAGTAGACTGAGCACCAGGAGGGCCTCATAATTCTCCATCTGTAGGAGAAGGAAAGAATATTTATTCCCTTAAGGTCCGAGGAGCAGGAAAGCTCAGAAGAGACAACACCTTTGTGTGTGTGCGAAGACTCTACAGGAGTGCAGGCGTCAGAATCCTTTGAGGATTAGAGAAGAGAAGCTCAGAAGAGATAGCGCTTTATGTGCACAGAGACTTTGTAGGGGCACATAAGTTGAAGAATCCTTCTAGGATTCGAAAGAAGGATAAAATATCAGGAGGAGTAGTGCTCTAAGTGCATGAAGTTGTAGCTTCAAAGAGTGTAGAGGCCAGAGAACTCTCGGGAAGAGTTTAGAGTTTTTCTAAAGCTCAAGAGGAACCATGTTTTCATGCGCGTAGGCAAGTGCTTTTACGCACATAGGTCTCAAGAGATCACAGGGACGAAGAAAAGGTCGAGGCCTTTGAGATTTTGAAATTCTTCCAAGTCTAGGAAGAAAGCACCAAAGCTAGGGAGGAGCAACAGCTGCCATTGGATCCAGTCGGAGAGATCTAGACTGTTGAGAATATTTCACGTCTAGGAGGCAGTGTAACAGAGGAGCACACAGGAGAAAGGATATGGACCATCGGATCTTGGTCCAATTTCCCATCAGTCGTTGGATCTTACAGGAGCTGCACGAGGTTTAAACTTCGTGAACAGGAGGGTGAAAGTCCCTAAAGGCATTGGCATATCAGGATATCGGCATTTGGGATATCAGAAGTCTCGAAGACAGGAGATCAGAAATCTCCAGGGAGAAAACCCCAAAAAACATCAGAGTTGTCCATCCATTTGGAACATGTGGCAGATATTGACATCACTTCGGCACATTGGAGGTCAGGAGTGCGAAGGAACAACGGCGAGGAGGATTCTCGCATCGGGAGAACCCGAAAAATGAAATCCTGAAAGGGGTTTCCAAGAAGTCGTCATATTGGAGTTTTGGGAATCAAAACTTCGGGGGTTTTGAGGACAAGAGCTTCGGAATTTTGGTGTTTCAAAGCCAGAAATCGCAAAGAGGAAAGAGGAAGCTGTGGAGCACCATTTCGGCATCTCGGAGATCAATGTTTTGGGAGTCCAGAAGACAGGAGGTTGGGCTCTCGTGTTGATAAACCCCGACATAGGACTATGGTCACGGGGATAGTGGTCACATGGACCAGGAGATAGCCATGGGGGATAAAGGCTATTAAAGTGTTTTGACATATCAGCGTTTCGTGGATCGGCATTTCAGGGATCCAATGGACGAGAGGTTGAGCGCTTGGGTTGTGCGACCCCAAAAATAGAGTCATGGTTTTATGTGCAGTGGTCATGTGGGCCAAGACTTAGCCCTAAGGGCTAGTCGCCAATAGAGGTGTTTCGGCATATCAGAAAATCAGTGATCGGGAGGTCAAGACGACAGAGGATTCCTATCGTCAGGAATTAAGAAATCCTGAAACCCAAAATTATACTTTTTTCTGTTGAAGAAAGGACAGCGGCCAGAGTGCAGAGGACCGAGAGGGTAAAAAGAAGGACCTGTGGATCCAATTTTTTATGCTAATTCCAGCAGGGAGTCAGAAGAGTCGCTCCGGCTCACTTGGTGATTGAACGATCCTATGAGCAGACATAGAGTGTGTCTGCGTTTTCATCAAGTGGTATCAAAGCCTCAGATTTTGTTTGTATATTGCAGACAGAAAGAGAAAGTAAAAGAAGACAGAGCACTGGAGACTCTGTGGTGATTGTTCATAGGCAGGAAGCAATCGAGAAGATAGTCAGTAGGACTGTAGGAAGAGGCTGAAGCACTCAAATTTGCAGGAGTGAGCAACATATTTGCCAGTAGGGAAAAATGACAGTGAGATGGATAAAAGACAGTGTAAGCTGTTAAAATGGTGGTTGAGGCCTGCTGAAAACCTCAAAAGACCAGAAAAAAGGGTTCAGATATGTGAACCAGAGATTTGCAGAATTCTCGGTGAAGAGAATGAAATGGGATCGGCTGAAGATCTCAAGAGCTGCCAAGAGGGCAGAAAAGAAATTCCCAATTGCCAGGTGGGCAAAGGGTTGAGATCGCTGCAGGATCTCATAGATTGCTAGGAGGGTAGAAAAAGGTTTCCATATTGCTAGGTGGGTAGGGGAATAGAGATGGGACCAATTGATTCCATAGACTGCCAGGAGGGCAGCAAAGACATCCCATATTGGCAGGTGGGCAGGGATGAGCAGATGAGACTATCTGAGGGTCTCATAAATTAAGAGATAGATTTGGATCAGCAAGTGCAGTTGACAGAAGAGGAGAAGTTGAGGGACCTTCTAATGATTGGGGGAATTCAGGTATTCCTACCATTTTCCCAAGAGGAGGCATAAATCTGTGTTGCAGGTGCAACAACAACAGAAGGACAACTAGTTGAGACTGTCAAACAGGAATTGGAGTAGATATCTAAAGCTACCCAAGAAAAAGAAGAGAATGAGCATTCCAAGGAATGGATCAATGCTTTAAGCTAGGAAGCCGAAAATAAAGAAGCTGCAGCACTGAAGTTAGCAGTAGAAGAAGTCGAAAAGCAGGCAGGTAGATTAATCACTCCATGGGAGATGGAGCTGAAGATGTTGGAGGATTGGCTGAACAATCCAAGGCTAGCAAGAGGACTGGCAGAAGAAAAATTGTTAGAGAAGGTGATTGAACAACAGGTCAGTCAAGAGAAGACTGCAGAGATGAACTCTGTAGCAGGGTGGCAAGTTAAGGCCACAAACGAAAATGATGAAGATGAAGAAGGCATGGGAGAT
>JASDQU011375664.1:0-21864 GCA_032191745.1 Picea mariana
TCTGGACTGGTGCTTCTAGTACCTCTGGTACTTCTAGTACACTGGTTTTCTGGTACTTCTGGTACTTTGTGAAACTAGGGTTTCACTTTTCGGGAGATCCAGCCACTGAAAATGTGCATTGAGAGTGTCAAAGTGATCCTTAGGGGAGGGTGCACTTTTCTAGATGGTTTTCAGAATGAAAAGCTCCACCATCAAAAAGCCCTAATTTTCATGTACGACAATAGTGACGTTTTTCACTCTTGTGAAAGATGCTTCCTTAAGCTTGGCTCTAATACCATGTTAATGTTTAAGCCATTATTATAGTTCTTTGCATTTCATTAGATAACAATAGCATAATCCAAGATCACTGAGAAATACACAATCACAAGAGACACAACATTTATCCTGGGAAACCCTCTAGGGGAAGAAAACCCAACAAAATTTCCTTAATATAGATAGCCAATACAATGCCAAGAGATCTCTTAAAATAATGCAGAAGATCCTCTCCCAGATATGCACCACTCTCTCGCCTTATTTTATAACAGCAGATCCAAAACTTGTCTCTCAAAATGAGCAAGTGTGTTGTGTGTTTAAGTGAGGCGCTAGCCTCCTTATTTATATTAGACTAGCACGTGTGAAGTGTCTCTTCACTGGCAGGGCCGACTTCTCCAACTGGGTGGTTATAACCACCTTTATTATATTTTGGGGCCTCTTAAATATCTGTTGGGGCCGACTTCTTATTTTGCCTATTATAATTATCATTTGACCAATCCGCAAAAGGGGACTTGGTCCTATTACAATAGCCGACATGATCAATCCACAATGGGGATTGATCCAATGAATAATATATCAAATAATAATAAGAATACTCCTTGCAGTTACATTATTTCAACAAATCTCCCCTGTCCGAACTCCATCTCCTCCTGGTTCTCCTCCAGTTCACATCCAAATGGCGGGTGCTAATCCTCCTAGGAACAGGATGGCTGAGATATTGGCTACTAGATATGCTCCTATGGTTTTACCTCAGCCTATGAATGCTCTCCTAGCCATAGACTACCTTAAGTACATGCCCCAGTTCATAGGGGAAGGAGACGTCACTGTAGAAGAACACCTTTCATCCTTTTATAGATTCGTAGTGATTCAGACCATTGAAAATGAAGATGTGTGGATGACAGTTTTTGTACAGAGCCTTGATGGTGATGTCAGGGATTGGTTTAAGGACTTGCCTCCTGGATCTGTTGATGGGATTGTTGCTCTGGATGATTCATTCTTAAGACATTGGGGGGATAAAAAAGATCTCCTTTATTATATTACAAAATTTGGGGCACTTAAGAGAGAAGAGGGGGAATCTGTTTCAGACTTCTCGAAAAGATTTAATAAGATGTATAAAAAGATTCCCGCAGAAGTTAAGCCTACGGAAACCTCTGCCAAGATGACTTATGCTAGTGCTTTCAACCCTGATTTTTGCCTCCTATTGAGAGAAAGAAGAGCTACCTCCTTGGCTTATATGCAAGATGCAGCCCTTGAGGTAGAATCAAATATGTTGGCAGCTGACAAACTTAGGGATAAATTTGATAGAGACAGAGGAAAAGGTAGGTCTGAAACTCTAAATTCTAGTTCCTCTGCAGCCCCCCCTCAAATGGATGAGAGGACTAAGCTACTAAAATCATTTTCTGCTAGAATGGAAAAGATCGAATTAGAAGGAAAGCAGGGCTATAGGAATTCCCAAAATACTGAGAATAGGGGTAGTTTCAAAAGACCAACTAACGCCCCTCAAATCATCCAAAGAGATCAAAGAAACAAAGAAAGAGATTATCAGAAAATCCAAGCTCCTCTCCAAAATAACCTTGTAACTGACGAAGGAGAGGAAGAAGAGCTTGACCCTGAAATTCATTGTTTGGGGGGCACCTCCTCATTCCCTCATTTAACCCAAGCTGCATATGAAGAGTCTCTCATGGATAGTCAATTAAATGAGTTGAGCAAAGGGGAAAAGACGAGCAGCAACCCAAACAGATATAGCCTCAGGTCCAAGAAGAAAGAAGGAAAGCCTAACGTTCCCAATCAGCCTACCAGAGAAAAGAAGCTTGTTGAGAATGTGGCAGATAGAAGCAAAGAAAAAAAGGTACAAAAACCCCCACCACTGGTCAAAGGTCTCGTCCCAGAAGTGAAGGAAATTATGAAGCCCCCTCACTTTTTCAATTTTGACCATGAAATTCAAAAGCTTAGAATCCATGTACCCCTTTCCGAACCGATCAAGCATAAAGATTTCAAAAAGAGCCTCTTTAAACTATTGCAGTCTTAACCTATGTCTCATTCCACAAACTCAGTCAATTTGCAAGATGAAAAACCAGCTGTCATATTAGGACCTTTGGTAGAAGATAGAGATGATTCCTCCCCTCCCTTCTACACTTCATTGAACATCCATGATAAGGTGTTGCATAACTGCTTGATGGATTCAGGGGCATCTCACAATCTTATGCCTAAGATTGTCATGGAAGAACTCCGGTTGGAAGTTACCAAAACCTACCACGACCTATATTATTTCGACTCCAGGAAGGTCAAGTGCCTTAGGGTTATCAAAAACCTGGTTGTGTCTCTGTTCCAGCTACCAATGAAGAGCATAGCCATGGATATCACAGTGGTTGATGTTCCCCCTAAGTTTGAGATGCTCCTATCTAGATCTTGGATAAAGAGACTGGGGTGAACCTTGCAGATGGACCTTTCATACACCACCATTCCTGTGTTCGGGGGTGAACAAAGGAGACGTTACAGGGAAGCACAGCTCGCGTACATCATCAGTGACGAAGAAAACCCCACCAACCATCCTATTTTTGTTTTTGACACTGATTTGGGGTCCAACATATTGCAGCTCATTGATGCTCCTAAAGCTCCTCTTGGAATCAGAAAGTAATCCATTATTTTTTGTGAAATCCCTTCCCCAACTACCTGTGTTTGGAAGATGTTCTTTGACGGAGCCTCTTCTAAGGAAGGTGATGGTGCTAGAGTGGTCCTTATTTCACCATGTCAAGAAGATATACCTTTGTCCTACAAACTAGAATTCGAAACTACCAACAATGTGGCATAGTACGAGGCTCTTGTTTTGGGTTTAAGTGCTACAAAAGACATGGGGATTGAAGAGCTAGCAGTATTTGGGGATGCAGAACTAATTGTTCATCAGGTCAAAAATATTTATCAAGCTAAGCACCCAAGGTTAAGGGCCTACAGAAATGAGGTGTGGGACCTAATAGACAATTTCTTCCTAGCTTTCAACACTTCATTTGTTCCAAGAGAGGAGAATACCAAGGTTGATTCTTTGGCTATCTCAGCAAGCCATTTCAGAGTCCCACTGCCACCTAAACTCAGGTGTGATGCTGAGGTGAAATATAGGCCCTTTGTACCTGACAATATCAAGCATTGGAAGATGTTTGAGGATGATCTTGAGATCAGAAAATTTCTTGAGTCTGTTGATGAGTTCTCTGCATTACACATTGATTAGGATCATGAGTCCAAAAGTAACCCTCATGCTGATATATTTTTAAATAAAATTGCTAATTACCATATTGTTCAGTTGCCTAGTAACCACATTCCAAAGGGACTAATTCCTTTAGAAAGATTGTTCRATGGGAACGATGTGGCAGTAAAGTTTAAAGGCTTAACTCGTGATGTTGATGTCTCCGAGTGTAATATTGGTACAGAGAAGGACCCAAAGTTTGTCAAATTGTCAAGCAGCCYGTCAAGAGAACAAATGGMTGAATATGTTGAGTTGTTAAAGGAGTTTGCTAATGTGTTTTCCTGAACTTATGAGGATCTCAGAACATACGACACAAACATCATTGAGCATAAGATCCTACTAAAGGAAGAGGCCAAGTCATTTAGGCAGAAATTGAGATAGATCAACCTTATGTTGCTGCCTATCATGGAGAAAGAGGTAAAGAAACTTTTGGACGCCCGGATTATCATTCCTTTGAGGCATTCTGAATGGGTGGTCAACTTGGTCCCAGTGAGAAAGAAGAATGGAGAAATCAGACTGTGTGTTGATTTCAGGAACCTAAATAGAAGCTCCAAGAAAGATAATTACCCATTGTCGAAAATGGAGCACATATTGCAGAGGGTGACAGGTGCATCCAAGATGTCCATGATTGACGGATTTTTTGGCTACAATTAGGTTTTTGTCTTACCTGAGGACAGAGAGAAGACAACATTCACCACTCCATGGGGTATATTCATGTATGCCAATATGCCTTTTGGATTGATGAACGCAGGAGCAACTTTCCAGCGCGCTATGGACATCGCTTTTATCGGGAAAAAGGATGTCATTTATCTGGATGACATTACAGTTTTCTCTAGGACTGATAAAGAACAGTGTCATCATTTGAGAAAGGTATTCCAAAAATGCAGAAAGTTTGGTCTCTCTCTGAATCCCAAGAAGTCAGTGTTTGCTATGAAAGAGGGAAAATTATTGGGGCGCATAGTATTAGCTAAGGGAGTAAACATTGATCCCAGCAAGGTGGAAGCCATCCAAACCTTGGCACTCCCTAGATCCAAGAAAGAAGTTCATTCTTTCTTGGGGAAGATTAATTTTCTGAGAAGGTTTGTTTCTAATTTTGTTGAACTAGTGAAGGACATTAMAGTGATGTTGAAGAAAGGAAACAWAATCAAATGGATTGTTGAATCTTGTAGTTCCTTCGATCAAATAAAGAAGGTCGTGACCAAAGCACTTGTGCTCATCAGTCCTAATTATTCCAAAGATTTTATGATTTTCTCCTCTACTTCACTCGACACCATGGCAGCCATTTTGTTGCAAAAGAATGAYGAAGGGTTTGAGTAACCCATTGCCTTTTTCAGCAGGGCATTGAGCAATGCAGAGMTGAAATATCGCATCATGGAAAAAGAGGCCTATGCCCTGGTTAAGACTCTCAAATACTTCAGGGTCTATGTTTTGCATTCAAAGGTCATTGCATATGTCCCTGCAGCTTCTGTGAARGAGATCCTCATTCAGCCCGACATGGATGGGAGMAGGAGGAAGTGAATTGCAAAAATCCTTGAATTTGATCTAGAAATAAAGCCCACCAAACTAGTTAAAGGCCAAGGTTTAGCCAAGCTATTAGYTGAGTCTAATTGTAAAKCTTTGGGGGTTAACTTCATCAACACTTGCTCAGAAAATCAGCAAGCTAAGTTCGTTGATATAAGTTCTCAGGGCGACCCTCCACCAGCAGCATGTGCTTGGTATAGGGACATCATTTTCTTTCTACAGAGGTTGCAGCCTCCTGATGGCATGGAAAAACACAAAGTAAGAGCTTTAAAGCTCAAATCAATTAAATATTGTATCATTGATCAAGTTTTATATTGGAAAGATCCTCTAGGAATGCTATTGAGATGTTTAAACCCACAGGAAGCCCAAAAAATCATGTTTGACTTTCATGATAGCTTGTGTGGGGGACACCACTTCTGGAAAACCACAGCCTACAAGTTTTTCAGAGCCAACTATTTCTGGCCTAGCCTATTCACTGATGTTTGTGCTAAAATCAAGGCTTGTGTCAAGTGTCAGAAATTCTCAGGAAAACAGCAGCTCAAGTCCTTGTCTTTGAAGCCTATGATGGCTTTAGGACCTTTTCAGCAATGGGGCCTAGATTTTATCGGGGAAATTCATCCGACTTCTAGTGGTCAGCACAAGTGGATCTTGACTACCACAGATTACTTTACCAAATAGATAGAAGCTATCCCCACAAGGAGCACTTCTCACAACGTAATCATTGGTTTCCTTGAAGATATTATAGCAAGGTTTGGCTGTTCGAAAAGAATTGTCACTGATAATGTTGCATCCTTTAAGGTCAAACCATTGATTCAATTATGTGAGCAGTTTGGGATTGCATTGATTCACTCAACTCCTTACTACCCCCAAAGGAATGGACTGGCAGAGTCTTCTAACAAGAGCCTTATAAAGATCATCAAAAGATTGTTAGAAGACAATAAGAAAGCATGGGATTCAAAGCTCAAGTTTTCTCTGTGGGCTGACAGAGTGACAACAAAAAGATCTCTTGGGATCTCTCATTTCCATCTTGTGTATGGAGTTGAGGCCATCTTTCCTTCTCAGCTTGCCTTGCCAGTGGCAAAATTCTTCCAGGACTACCAAGGAGAACCTGACGACATGGTCAAGAGGATACTGCAGCTGGTAGAAGTCAGCAGGCTAGGGAGCAGATACTGGACAAAGCACATGAACATCAAGAGAAGATCAAGCAGACTTTTGACAGGAAAGTAAGAAAGGAGGATTTCCAGCCGGGAGATCTAGTGCTAAAATGGGATGCACCCAAGCAGAACAAAGGCAAGCATGGTAAATTTGATGCCTTGTAGATCGGCCCCTTCAGAATCTCTGAGATATTCCCTAATAATACTTATAGGTTGCAGAATTTGGAGGGTGATGAAGTTTTTGGTGGCCATGTTAATGGGCATTTTCTAAAAAAAAAAAATGTTTAAAACCGTTGTTAGCATCCCACCATTGTAAATATCGTTCCTATCTTTATGTTTATTTTGTTTTAAATAGCTAGACTCCATAACCCAATACTAAGGCACTGGAACTACTTTTCTTGGCAGTTCGCAGGGAGCATGCCATCCCCTGTGGAGCCAAATGTTATCACATAAACTTGTCAGGGTTTTGTGGGTTTGTGGTTTGTACCCAGGTCTGTAATTTTTCCCTATCTCCTTCCTTTGCACAAGCCCTAGCTTGAGTTTTTTCTGTCGACTTGAAGTTTCTCTTTTGTTCGCCTTCATCCGTTCGGGCGACCTGTTTTTCTTTGATTGTCTTACCTAAGAAGTCTCGGCACTAAGCTTTTATGTTTTATTCTAAGGTTGATCACTTCCCTCACCACTTCTGTCACCGATCCTTTTTCTCTCCCTAACCCTCAGCCAGCGATCCACGTATTTGTTTACAGAGGCCGCAACCATAAGCACAAGCACAGTTCTTAGAGCAGTCTAATATGGACTTGAATCAAGTGAGCGAGCAAGTTCAGTTTGGCGGAGGAAAATTCATTTCGAAGTTCAGAGATCAAAGGCAAATTATAAGCGCTGGAATCGGGAGTTCGAAACGTTGTTGAAGTTATTTGTAAAAGATCTGAATCCCCGAAACTCGAAATCAGCAGGAGTCGTCCAATCCGGCAGGGACGCGTGGCACCAGATCCAAACCACAGAGAAAGTCATTTCGGGAAAACCGAAGTAACAAGTGCGCAAATTTCTCGAGTCCCGAAATGTCGATATTCATCTGGGTTGTCCGATCCAGCGGGGACGCATGGCACCTGATCCAAGAGATCGCGATTTCGCGACTCGAAGGTTTGAGCATGGAGCACGACACGAAGTCGCGAAACACGAAATCGTGAAGCACCTGGGAATTGGGCCCGTGGTCATAGCCCACAGTCATATGGAAAGCGGGGCTATAAAGAAGGGCATGTGCCTATTGGGCAGCTAGCGACTAAGGTTATTTGGGGAGACGATCGTGGTCATCAAATTCGAAGTAGGTCCGATCGTCGATCTGGATGGGCCATTTCACAAGTTCAAGTATCGGGACATTTGGAATTAGGTGGAGTGAAGATCCCCGAAATGTGAAGTCCCGAAATTTCACGAAAAGAAGCCCCAGGTCATGACTTGAGGTCACATGAAGCGATGGAGAGGAGCCATTCCTGAAGCCGAGGAGCCATTCCCGTATTTTCACAAGGGAAGATCTACGTGGTCTCAAGGCGCTGAGATTGACTTGAGGGAGTCGTGAACGTCTCCTGGAGCATTCATGGGTGTCAGGTTTCATCCTGATCCCGATGAAAGTAGTTAATGAAAATGGAGAAGGTGGTTGAAACCTCGTTTCACCCCATAAATGGAAAGCATAGAAAAGATGGTCGCGGAGGCAATCTATCAACCCAAAGTTCCCCTGTCAACGAATTCTCCTGCAAATCCCATACTAGTCTAAGATCGCGTCTGACAGAAGAATGCAGGTGTAGACTAGCAGAAGAGACGCAGACGTGAAGCTTTGATTGCAGTAGTCAAGTCACACTCCTGGTGATGGCAAGTTGTTCCGAGTATAAATACTGAGTTTCGATATTTTGTTAAGGTCGATGGTAGAGCTAAGCTCCTGTATTGTAATGTTTTAATGAAGCTCTGGTTTTTTGGTTATGTAACTTGATATGAGATTTCTAGTTTAATGAAAGCCAGTTTCTATTTCCATCTTACTTGTGTCTTACACTGAATGTTCATGATCGAAGGATTCACATGGATTGTGGTGACTATGTTGTAATGAATGTTTGATTGCAGTGCAGTTATAGCGTTTTCAATTTCCTGAAACTTCGAATTCAAGTGGATCTTGTTTTTCAGATTTTTTCCTCCTTAGGTTGTTGGAAGACCTGATGTCCAGAGCAGACCTTTACATCTTCTTCTCAATTTCTTCCTCCTACTCACCCTTACTAAAACTTACTAACTGAATTTAATCAAGACCTCATTTGCTTGTGCATACTGCCCCATCTTTCTGAGTTAAAACAATATTCTCTCGAGTCTGCCCCATTTGAGCTCTTTAAATCCGTTAACCGTGACATATAAACTGATGGATATTGGGCTTACCTATGCCGCAATCCAAAGGTGAGTTCTGGTGCTAACAGAAAGCACAGCGCCAATTTCAAAAGGTTGTTGAAAATCCAGTGATGCAAGTACCAATGCAGAACATACTCGTCTTTGATTTAGTGAATGTCGTTTATGTTGCATCTGTCCACTCCAAAGTTATTTTCATTGTAGACAACTATACGTGAAAATGATGGATAAGTTTACAACATAAATTCATACCACCAAGGAAAATCTTCAGTTTGGTAATTATCTTCAGCTTAGGTCAATTCAACATCTCTGCATTTTCTCAGGATCTATAGGTAATTCTTGTGAGTCAGCAGTGAAGCCCAAACAAGATCAGGACTCTTGCCCAAAGAAACACTTGTTCATCTTGGCTCGAAGTTGATTTTATCAAAGAAGCTCTAAAATCACTTGTACTTGATTAGATGGTAGACCAATATCGTCCATATAACAACTACAAGATGTCGTTAAGCATTCTCATGAATGTTGCAGGTGCATTCGTCAAAGAAAACGGCCCGACCAACCACCTGTACAGCATGTCTTTTGCTTTGAATGTTGCTTTCCAAACGTCTGCTGGTTCCATCCAGATTTGATTGTAACCAGAGACCAAATCAATCTTTGTGAAGTCGCGAGCACCCTTGAGTTCATCAAGAAGATCCTCAATGTGAGAAAAGGGGTAACAAAATTGTACTGTAATATTGTTGAGGGTTCGGTAATCAATAGATAGCCTCCATTCACCCTTTTTTGGGGCACCAAAAGTGTTGGAGGCCCGCATGGTGAACTGCCAGGTTGAATTTTCAACTCTTCATTCAGACCTTTCCGTTTTTGCATCTTTTGGTAAGGTCATCCAGTATGGAGGTTGATTTGGCAAAGGCAAACAGGGAATAAATTCAATGAAATGCTGAATATACTCGATGGAAATTGGCCTGTAAACTCTTCAAAGACATTGGCAATGCATCCAGTGTTTTCTGCTTTATTGCAGGAAGCTTGTCGTTATTCCATTTTTCGGCTAGGAGAACAATGCAGAGTAGGAACTGCTTTGTATTATCTGCCAACTTGACAGTTGTCTTGCTTCTGCAATAGAATTGTTGGAGGGGGTCTTAAGTTGATAAGGTTTGTTTTCTTTATGCAAGCAGTAACATCCTTGAAGGTATCATACTTTTTTATTCAATCATACTGAGAGTATAAATAAATGGTTCTATAGCAAATGTGACTCTGCATAACCAGATGACAGGAACTGGCTCAGCTCTTTTGACACGCCCATGTTTATATGGCTGAGAGTGTTGAATTTGTAGGCAAGTCAAGGGCTGTGACCAATTCTTGCAAGAGAAGGTTCTTTTGACTCACATTGTCTACTATGCATGCATTATTTTGTTCTTGACTCAACATTTATGTGAAGAGGGCTTCCCAATTGTTTGGTTAGTGGTCTGCCACTATTACACAAGCTATGTATTGGGTTTATTTGGGTTACTGCAGAATGTTTTGGGGATTTTTTTGGCTTAATGATGCTTTGAAGTTTTCAGGTGCCTGTTCTTTTTTGTCTGCAAGCAAGGTTTTATGCTGACAAGATTTTTTAGCAAGACCCCATAATAATCATGCATGTATGTTTATGATAACAACAATACTTTTTCTTCTTTTTGCCATTTGCCTGATTTAGGGACTGTTCTGAGGTATTAATAGAGACAATTTCAAAAGATGAGGCTTGGAGAACCTTATTGGTTTAGTTGGTGGGGGCTTGGACATTTTCTTTTGAAGCTTAGCCTCAAACTTAAGTGCTACTTGTAAAGCATTCTCTAAGGCGTTTATACTAAGCAGGTCCATTTCTCTTTGGATATTGGTGAAGAGTCCTCTGAGAAATGAGTCGAGGAACTTCCAACTTGATTGCCATGGACTTGAAGCTGTGAATATATTGTTTGATGCCTTGACAGGTACTTGCCTTCAGAGTATCCATTGCTTCATGATTTCCTCCATGTACTCCTTCAGGTATTACTTTTCTTTCATTGCTTGCTTGAAGCATATAAAAGTTTGTATAGGAGGTGAATTTGAGTTGGCTCAGTGTCGTACATGAGCCCACCACCATGTATAAGGGTTGGCCTTCCATTTCAGTTTCTATTAGCATAAACTTCTTGGCATCATCCAGTTGTTGCATTTGAAAGAAGGCTTCTAAGCTTTGTGCACTGAAGCATCCAACACTTTTGCATTTATTGTCCTGGTAAACCATAGGACTGAAAGATTCATATATAGTTTGAATATCAGTGATGTTATTTTCCCATTATACCGTAGGACTGAATGCTTCATATCCAGTTTGAATATCGGTGACGGTGTTGGCCTCACATTCTGTTGGACCTGCCCCCACATTTTCTGAAAGGCCAGGAACATATTTTGCAGTTTTTATGCATTTGTTGGCTGTCAAACATGTCTTAACATCATTTTTCTTGGAATTCATGCCTGCTGAGACATCCTCACAACTCTTGGGCTACTTGCCCAGCCATGTTAGGGTAAAGGACCTCGTACCCTTGTGAGGCTTCTTTCTCTGCTTCATGGACAACGTGCCTCTTAGAAGGTGTGTCGGAATGGGTGCTCTTCTTGGCAGACATTTGCGTAACGGTCCTCAGCCAAGATAAGATTCTGGTATGCAAGCAAAATTTCAACAAAGTATTCGCTGGAGAATAGGGACTTCAAAGCTAGTTCTTCAAGCGTATATAATATAGATTCATTTAGAAAAAGAATTGAAAAGAAAAAGGATGCATGAAAACCCATTGCAATGTCGACGTCACACTTTGCTCACCCTCTTGAAACCCTATTGGCTTGAGAGTTTTGACAGGGTTTGTGTCTTACCAGAATAGTCAAGAGAGGCGAGTATTTGAATAGGTTATAGTTTGACCATAAAACCATGATAACTCTCAATGATTCCTCAGTGAGGTATCAATCAAAAGAATGCAGGAATTACACAAGACTTTTGGTATGCTCTCTACAGAAACATGAAGCTTCTCACTGTGTTCAGCAACACTTCTATGACAGGTCAAGTTCGCTCACACGAGGCAACGGAATTTTTGCATCTTCAACAACTTCAAACTGTCAAAGCCAGCATTGTATTCTCTTGTCCACTTTAACAAGACAAAGAACACTTACAATGCAACATGTTCATAAAATCATACTAAAAGATCATAGTTATCAAGTTGGAATCTGAATTTGAGTTACCAAGTTAGAATCCGAATTCGAGTATGGATACAGTACAATACAGAAAACAAGTGGATGAGAAAAGTCCAGTTCAGAAAAATTTAGGAGTATGCATATTATTAACGCAAAAACATGCAATTTCTTCAAATTTTTAAAAATTAAAAAAAGGGTAGGATATAGATAGTCAAGACTAATTTTATCAAAATGTATAATGTTTGGATAGGGTCATACTCATATTGTCGATACTTGAACCTACGATAATGTTCAAAGGTCTGTTGAGCCTTCTGATACAATCCCTTTAAGAAATGTAATTTCTTATCACACTCTRTGAACTGTAGAAGAACCAGCAAAAACTAGAGTAGCAGGTCTTCCCTGAAGAACATTAGATTTATTGGTGAGATTAATACAGGGTTGCCAAAAATTAATAGCCACACTATTTCCTTATGCTTGGTAGGAGTGTGTATGTGTGTTGTGGTTTTACTTTTGATAATGCAGGTCATGTAACCTGTTCTAGATGTTCTGGAAGGAAGAAAGGTATGCAGACATTAGGTACACCCTTTCAAATTAAAAAAAAATGAGTAGAATTGCACAATTGCAAACAGAGAATATGACCAAATACCTGGTAGAAGCTACTTATTTAATTTGTTGGTTCTGTTGATATGATTCATTTGAGTGTTAACTTTGTTTATGAAGGTCTAAGCTGGCCTTTAAGGTGCAGGCAGCAGAGTCTCAAGGCATGGGCAGCAGCACAGTCTCCTGAATCTCCTTGTGGCGGCAGAAATCTCCCATGGCTAACTCCAAAATGAGGAAGTAGTGACAGGCATTGGCAGGACAGGGAGGAGAAATGAGCAAATCGCATTTCCTTTGGTGGCTTGAAAGTTGAAATGTATTTCCTTACGAATTTTTAGGGTTTCTGAGGAAGATGATTTTTTTGAGTGAAAATTGAATTTGGTTTGGTTCAGCAGTATTGGACAACAATTCATTGACCGTACTAATCCCAACTAAACCAAATTATTTGGCTGTGCCAATTTTTTCCCAAATTTTCAACTGTTTTTCTCTGATTCAGCCAAACTTAGTTACTATGTAAAAGATAGTTGCTTATATTAAAAGAAATGCAATCAATTGAAAGCGAGAAAAAACAACAAAGCACAACAAAACATCAACCACAACTCCAAAAGAATTTTGGTAAACTATCCTACAACAACAGAAATTAATAAAACGTAGCATTTATTACATGAATCTGAAATAGACTCCATATTTCAACAACAACTTTAAAAAAGGCAGCACTCAACATCAATCTCAAACAACATAAAATGATGCCATGTTTCATCAACTGCTATATAAGTTGCAGTGGAAAAAGAGTTAATTGGAGGAAAGAAATAATTTTGGAACATTATATACCATTTTTTAGCAGAATGGTTGAGTCGTGACAAACAAAAAATCCTTGAACTTTAGACGTCTCACAATACAGCCTATATTTTCAACACACTGCTGTTTTCATGCCTGCCCAACAATCCATGATGTTGCTACTGTTAAAAGACAATCATCGGTTGATGAGGTTATTGCAGTAGTGTTTTAAAGTGCTTATAATGGCACACTATATTTAGAATTGGAAACAATTTACAGAAAATTTTCACTTTAAGGCTTTCTGGATATGCTTCTGGCAATCCCAGAAGTCAATTTCCAAATCTTTCATATCAAAATTAAATGGAGAAACCAGCAAGCAAACAAAATATCATTATTTATTTTCACAACAGGCCTCTTCTACGCTTGTAATCATTCACAGTTAAGGTCAGGCTATGCCTCCTTCCATCATTGCTAGGAACTTGCACTCCACAAGTTGCCTCAATCCTCTGCTTTCTAGCCATAAAAGCTAAAGGGGCCCCTTGAGCACCCCCATACTTCTGCAGTCCAGCAAGTGAAATTGGAAGTTCAAAATCATGCAAAATAAACACCTTTGCATCTTCAGATACAGGAGCCTCAGTGTCCACAAGCTTTCCATCATCGTCAGCAGTTTCCGATACTATGGCTCCATCTGCCTCGGTTGCATCTGCCTCTTTGTTAGCACCCGTGTTGTTTTCAGCAACTTTTGCCTTCGTAGTGTAATAATTTTGAGATTGAGTCCAACGCCGAGTGAAAGGATCATACCCTGCTTCACCTGCTTTAAGATTAAGGTTTATAGGCTTGATCTCAGAAGCATTCTTGAAATTTTCAGCCTTGTTTTTCTTATTCATTTCTGCTAGCATCAAGGCTTTTGCATTCTTGCTTTTGCTCTGAAGAGAAAGGACTTCTAATTCCTTCAATCTCGCTTTGATTCTCTCAACTTCTGAATACTCATGCCTGCTCTCTGCAAGCTCCATCTCTCTTCTAAGCCTGTCCTTTTCAGCAGCCACATTCGATGGCCTTGAGGAAGCCAACTTCTTTTCCTGCAACATCTGTTTTACAGTTTCTGCAGAATACACAAATTTATTTATCTCCTTTAGTGCAATTCTTTTTTCCTCGACTTCTGCTCGACTAATCATCCGGCCACCACTGCGTTCTACTTCACGTTCCCAATCTGTAAACTCTTTCTCAAGTGGAGGTGAATCAGACACTCTGGCCATCTGCCATCTTGCTGCACTGCTCTCACTGCCCCAGAAACAATTCAAATACTTGTATGTGGTGCGATTCTCAAACTTGTATTGCTTATCAGGGTCTGTTGCATCAACATTTTTTACCATGCAAAGACGGTAAGTACTCTGTCCTGACCTAGACATTCCTATCCCAATTCTTACAAAGCAGCCCACTATGATTTTTTCGAAGAATGGTTCCATAAACCACTTCGCAAGCTTTGATCTCCTTATTGTTATGCTTCTGATATCTTCAAAGCTGGGAGTGTCAGCAGAGCCTGGACCATCACCGTCACTGTCTGATTCTTCTCCACTGCTTCCACTTCCTTCTTCTTCACTAGACGATGACAAACTAAGGCTCGGACTCGCATGAGATTTCTTTCTACCAGGTGAGGAATCCCGCCCCCTAGATGAACCAGTACTATCTCTCCGCTTCCTCTGCATGTCAGAATCTTGTGCTTTCTGCCGCCTTGCTACCAATTCACTCAAAGCATTTTCTTTCACAGACCTTGTCGATTTCACAGAAGAGCGCATCCGTGAAGATGGAGGCCCTGTTTCTTTCCGTTGCTGATTTCTAATCTCGTTTTGGCGAGCTCTTTTACGCATTAAATAATTGTCCCTTGCTTCTGCTCGTTCTGCCAAAATCAACTCCCGGTCTAGTTCAGACATCTTCCCAAGCTGTTCCCTATCTTCATCATCTTTGTATAAATCACTTCCTATGGATAATTCGCTATCCGAGTCATCATGACGACCCCTGTCATCATCATCCTTGTCACCAGAATCAAATCTCTTTTTCAGGGGCATTCTAGACCCAGAAGGCTTTCTATTTTCTGTCTCAGCATCATCTGAATCATCGTCATCAATGTATTTCGAATCACTACCATCATCTGAATCAGAATCTTCCAGTCTCCTTTTCGCAGGATTTCGGTTGTTTTGTTTTCCATCATTGGTAGATGTTCGGCCAGCTGCTTCTAGCAGCAAATGCTCAAGATCTGCCATAACTTTTTTTCCCTCTAAACACCCACACCGATTCAATACCGTTTGCTCCCTGGCTAGACCAAAAACTGCAAATACCACCCCTCAATAGATCTTCAAAACCTAAAACCTATTGTCAATAAACAAATTAGAATTGTGAGAGGCAAACCACACCAAAATCACGATGGGGCTTAATGGATGTACAGGACCAACGTTATGTTTTGAAATACATGATCCCTATGATGAAACGACCATTACTATTTTGATTAGTTCAAAAGAGCCCTTAGTCCTGTAAAGAAAGCATTTTGAGCATAGAGATGGCAGATTCCAGAAATCTTTCTAAGCCAAAATTCTTCAAAGAACTAAAACTTTTGAGAAGTACACATATCAAAAACCAAGCCACACGCAAAAGCGTGAGAATATAATAAACCCCAACCTTACAATTAATATTGTCAAAAAGCCAAAGCGCGAACCATAAAATAGGAACACAGGAAATTCAAACCGCGTAAAACAAAATATTGTCCTCCAAGAAATCTGAATAATATAGTAAACCTCAATGAAAAGTAAGGCCTTACAGAACAGACAACCAAACCCTAAACGTCCAACTGAAACTTATAATGAAACTTAAAATGTAAGTACAAACACTGACGAAACCGTGCAGATATTAGATATTGAAAGAATGAAAAAACGCCAGATTTCTAACAGAGACAAGAAACGGATACAGAACAACTAATGACTGAAAATACTGAACTTTATACTGTGAAAGATTTAACGAACATTGTCACTAGAACCGAGTCCGAGTAAATAAATAAATTTTTTTATCAAAATATCTGAAAGGATAATTACCTGGCTCCAAAACAAACACAGAATACACCGAAGCAGTTTTCAAGAAAAGAAAGAAAAACACAGATCTCACCAGAAAAACCGAAACTGCTTGGATTCCGCCTAATATAACAGGAAAGTGGCAAAGAATGTCAAATCGAAAAAACACGAAGATAAAATAACCCACACCTGGCCGATCGGAGACAAAACGAGGCCGATGCCAATGCCAGAAGACCTGAACTTGGAAACGGACCGACTGGTCTAGATCTCCTTCCGCTTTCTTGAAGCCTCTTCGGTCGTGATTATGATGCATTGATATACTTATATAGGGAGAGGTTTATATACAATAAAGTTTAGATTTTGTCATTTTGCAAAATAATAAAATATGAAATTACATAATTGTAAGAATTATTTGTTATAACATTGTTTGATTGATTGTGGCAACTTAAGTGATTTTTCTTTCTCATTGGTTTAGAGATTTAAGTGAAGTTATTGGTTGGAAATTTATGGGGACACCTCATGTTAAGGGTTAGTCATGATTGCATAGGATGTATCCCCATAATTTTGACAAGTTAGATAATATTTATGTGGAAACCTATTGATAATGAGCACAATTAATTACCTTTTAATCTAAAATTTTAATATGATCGCTAATAATTGAAGATGTTGGCATATTTTTAGTCGTCCTCCCAAATCAATGAATGTGATTTTCTCTTCATAACTTCCTTGTATTTTTTAATGCATCCGTTAACCTATTTACCTTTTAACATTTACCTAATCATATTAAGAAATTATTGTAGC
Organism: Picea mariana; assembly: GCA_032191745.1. Classification (NCBI taxonomy): domain Eukaryota; kingdom Viridiplantae; phylum Streptophyta; class Pinopsida; order Pinales; family Pinaceae; genus Picea; species Picea mariana. The sequence continues at coordinate 16,962 of JASDQU011375664.1, forward strand.
ACTATATGATTGCCACGTTTAAATGATTAAACTTTGGATCTAGCACAACCAAATTATTTTCTCTTCATTATATTCTTTCTGCGTTCATCAACCACGGTTTTGAGTGGCTATGCTAGTTCACAAACCAACCTCATAAATCAAAGATATTTAACAAACTAAAAAACTTTTCTAGTTATATTTCTTCATTATCTAATAATATTCTAATGTATATGTTTTAGCAATTATCTATGACTTGACTTTTAAGTATATGATTACAAAATTGTATAATTACTAGTGGTATGTTTTTCATATTTTTTATTTTCATTATGAAAAAATATATTTTCATAATATCATCTTTAATCTTCATTGTTATAGTTCTCATAATGCTAATACTTAGAGATATCTTCTTGAATATTATTTATAATTAATATAATTTTTTAGTTTTATAATAAAGATTATTGTATTTTTTTCAATCAATTTTTTATAATTTAAAATATTGATTCTTAATTTATTGATATTATTCTTCAATTATTTTTTAATTGAAAAAAATAATAATTATAAAAAAAATATTTTTTATTATGAAATAAAAGATAATCTCCAATCAACTTTTTATATTTTTATGATTTAAAATATTAATTCTTAATTTATTAATATTATTTTTTAATTATATTTTAATTGGAAAAAAAATATTCATTATTTTTTATTATAAAATAAAAAATAATCTCATTCATTTTAAAAAGAGGTAAATTTTCTCCAAATCTTTTAAAGATATTTAAATAAAAAATGTATCTTATCAACATTAATAAGTATTGGTACATTTAAATGAATAAATTTTCATCCAAATTCCTAACACAAGCATCATTCATCAACAAAGCAAACACTATAAACTTAAGCTTTGATCACTTAAAAAAAAATGGAAAACTTTTTATCATTCATCAACAAAGCAAACGCAAACACTATAAACTTAGGCTTTGATCACTTAAAAAAATGGAAAACTTTGTCATTTCATAAAAGATCGCTTGAAAAATGGAAAACTTTGTCATTTCATATTAAATGAGTATATATAGATAATATACCAAAAAACTTTGTTTGAAAATAAGTTTAAAATAAAAATAGTATAAGTCATGTATCTTGTCACAATTTTAGAAGGGAAAACTTTGTATTTCATATTATATTAAATGAGTATATACTTATATATATATGAAAATAAGTTTAAGATAAAAATCCTATAAGTTATGTATCTTGTCACAATTTTATGAAATGTATAAAGAATATTAATATGATCCCAAAATATTATTATTTAAAAAGTTTGGTAAATATGTTTGTTTTATGTAATATAAGAAGAGTCTCAACGACATTAAACAAATTATTTGAAGTAGAGATGTATATGTTTTTTATTATGGATATGAAACTTTTACAGACCTCATATAAAATGAAAGATATGAATAAAGAAAAGGAGAAAAGACTTAGCTAGGGCATTGGGATGCTTATTGAAAAATCAATTAAAGCAATAGAGTATTGAACTAAAGTCGGATGATATGAAAGGGAGGGAAAACAAGACTTTTAGAATTACAAATTTATGGAGCTTGAGATTTTTGAAGAACACTCTCTTCATAGATGATATATAATATATACTTGATTTAGATAATAGAGATATTCTTGGAGGTGCCTTAACTGGTCAAGCGAATTGCTAATGCCAATCATGGTTCCCCAACTATAGCCACGAGTTGATTAACCTTGTTATCCCCAATTCTTAGGGATATCAAGGAGATGATGTCTCGAGGCCCTTAGGTTGCAGACATGGAGTACCAAGAAACAGATGACTGACAACGTCCACATGCATAGACAGGGACCCGCTTCACCACCACGCATCATGGATTCATGATGATGGCATCAACCACATCAGCTTGCTTTAGAAAGACAATGGGTCTTACTCCATGAGGTGAAGCTAGATATTGTGGTAAGTGTCACTTTAATATTTGAGGCATTTGAGTATGTTGTATTTAAAGCTGCTTTTGATTATAGAACGTTTGCTTGGAAATTATCCTCTTTGCCATGTTTCACCTTGGTGGTTGACATTGCACCCTAGTAAGTGGTCACCCTTAGGGATGGGTTTTCTATTAGCAGGTCTCCTTGATGAGTCATCGTTCCATTCCCAATCATACTTACCATTCTTCACACTTCACCCCTTTTCGTCTCCTTATATTTTGGGAGTTTTCGGGTGTATTGACCTAAGAAGGGATTGTATCTCATTTCATGCGAAGAAGGGGCTGAAGGCCTAGAGGTTTATAGCTGGCAAAAGATAAAATCCAATCGTAAACCTTCTATTTGCTCTCCCAGGGATCCGTAGGACAATTAAATGTCTCTCATAAGAAACCGATGGGACCCGTGAAAAATAATAATATAAAAATGCCAACCAAGGTAGAGTGTGTGTGGGCAATGTTTTTCATGCTTAGGTAGAAGTCCCACACATTGTCTTCAACTTGGGGAAGCATAGTGTGACCAGAGTAGAGTCAAGGTGGGCAATGTTTTTCATGCTTAGGTAGAAGTCCCACCTTGGCTTCAACCTGGAAACATCTTAAATAACAAATGGCAATAAATGGGCTTGGAAAAAGGATGCATTGAAAATGAAGGTGCATCACACCCTCTGCAAAGGCACCCATAAATGAGACAATATGAAGCCTTGTATGTCATGAACCCCATGCCCAAAATTATTACCCCCGTCCACTTCATCTTCTTCGCATGACTTCGAGAGGTTTGCACCTAGGAAAAACTCCTTGACTTAAGGTTTGGTTCACCCAATAGGTCACCTTGTCAACCCTCCCATACCTAAACTTGGCAAATTGCATAGGGTCTTTGAGCACTTGTTTAATTTGATGAGGTAGTTTTTTATGTACATGCTTAGATGGCTCTTATATTAAATGTGATGGTATTTGCCATGATTCTTTGACTTGAGATCATTGGAGGCCATACTTTTCTGTCTTTGTAGGACCTTGTTGATGAACATTTTGGAGGAACCAGCCTAGCTTGGGCCTTCATTGGGGTAGGAAGCCCACCAATTGGATGTCATGGCCCAAACCTTGGGGTGGTACAGGAGATGAACGATGCTTTTGGAGGAAAAGGAAGAGACCTTGGAGGACCTCACCTAGCCCTTGCAATCCCAACGATTTGCTCTTGGAGGCTAAAATGTCATTTTTGAGGGCTTGGTGTCACCCTAGGGCTAAGGTTTTGGTCGTGATGGTGGTGTTTGATGGACACTTGGCACTTTGATAAGGGAGACCCCTTGTACCTTAGAGATAAGACCCCAATGCATGAAGGGAAGGCCTTTGGAGGCCCAACGATTTCATCATCAAGCTCAATGATTTGCCAAAGTGACCAAGACGTCACCCTAGAAGGGGTTGACATCACACTTTTAGGGTTTTCTTCATGTGCAAATTAAAATTATTTTGTAAAAGGGCAAAGTAAAGGGGGTTGGCCTCCTTACTTTCTGGTTTACCCTAAATTTATGTGGAAAACACTTTTTAGGATCTTTGTATAAATAAGGATCATTTTTCATTTCATTTTAACATAACTCTCTCACTTGGAGAAGAGTTACTTGGCTGAAATTTCCACCCCACTTGGGCAATATCTCTCTCTCTCTCTCTCTCTCTCTCTCTCTCTCTCTCTCTCGTGATATGGTTTATCATTTGTCTTGTGAAGTAAAGTGGTGTGCTACCTCTGGGAGGATTTTTCTCTTGCTATGGTGATGAAAGTTACTTGGTAACTAGGGTTTTGTCTTGCATGCTCTTGGAACTGGTAAGGAAAATATGCATTTATGTTAGTTATCCTTTCTTGTTTCATGGTTATTATTGGCTAGATCCTTAGGGGGAATATAAGGACATATACCCTCCACCAAATTTTATCATTGATGTTTATTGAAAAAACTATTGCAAAGGTTGCTAGGAGGAGTAAAAGGGTTTACAACCTCCTAGATATACCTTGTTAGGGTTACTTGCTCAAGGGAGTAAAAGGGATTACACCCCTTGAGAGGTAGTAGACCTAACCCAATTCAAGAAGGCTCCATAACCCATTTTACAAGGAACTAATCAATTATTGCGTTGGAGTGTTATCCGCAATTTTGGTCATTGTGATGATGCAATGATAATGACATGATGATGGAATAATCAAGCTCTTTATCAAGAACTTTTTCCTGAGAAAGGTTACACTTGTCAGCTTCCAAAAATCATATTTTGAAGATAGTTCGCATGCTGCATATATACTCTCATGCGAGAATACTTCATTCCCGCAGGCTACATTCAGCTGGGGTGCGAACTTCTCGCACTGTGCTCAAGGTTAGGGTGCGAACTTGTTTTTAAAGGAGGAAAATGGATAAGTTCTCGATCCTTCTGGAAGGAATCTTCTAAAAGGGTGAGTTGGCTTTCGAATGGTTGGCAAAGTACTAACTTCCCAGATATCTTGGGATCATTCCCTATCCAAGTAACTAATCAATCTTCTCCTATATATTGAAGGGATTGCTCATGGAAAAGGTTAGAAGCAAGCTAGCAAGAGATTGATTGGAGAATTGGTGCAAGACTGTATGGAGGACTGATGCTACAGCAGCAAGAGACAACAAGCAAGGTCATCATATGTGGTTGATTTTCTTCATGCATGAGCAAGTGTGTGTGTCAGAGCTAGGAGCCATCGAAAGGAGACCTACGACATTAAGGCTCAGGTTGTAAGTTTCACTTTCAATTAATGCAATACAGTAATATGTCCCTTTCCCATAATGATGATGTCATCTTATTACATGATTCCTTGATCACATGTATAGACTAGGAATTGAATATATTAATCTTGCTTGTACTTCGATTGGTTTGTACTGTTGTGATTGGACGACACAAGAGCATCGAAGCAGAGCAAGGAACAACAGAGATTAAAGGAGAGC
>JASDQU011375666.1:0-24408 GCA_032191745.1 Picea mariana
AACCCTAATCTAGAAGATCAAAATTATTCTGTTTTGCCAAGTGTAAAGAAAAAAATAAGCATTGCTAAGATAAGAACAAATTCTCATGAGCTCCATAGTGAAACTGGGCATTGGTCAATTCCTAAGACGCCATGGGATGAAAGAGTGTGTCACCGTTGTGACACTAAGAAGGTTGAAGATGAAAATCACTTTCTCTTAGATTGTCCAGCCTATACCCATATTAGATCTCATTTTCAAAATATTGATCACACTAACAACCTTCCTAACCTCTTAACTCAACAAAAGTATGGTGATCTTGGAAAGCTTCTCTTAATGTTTTTTGAGAACAAAAACAAAATTCTAAAGAATCACAAGTAATCACTTACCCTCTTAAGGTCTGATAGACCAATTAGGTCTTAGTGGACATTAATCATCATCATCATCATCAATATACTTTGTTATTTACTCTTTTATTTTTACTAAATTAATTTATAATTTATTAATAATTTATATATATTATTAATAATCAATTAATAACTAATAATTTAATTATTATTAATAAATTTCATACTTGAAACCATTAATGTTTTTATTTAATATCTTTTATTGTATATATTTATTTATATATGATTAATATATTATTTAAATAATACATTAATAGTGTGCTTCTCTTATAATGTTTTTATCTATAATGTATTATAAATATATTTTTGCTTTATTCATGTATTGTTAATACTTTATTATTTTAATGTATTATTCTGATTTTTCAACTTTAAAAGTTTATATAAGTTTATTAATATATAAATGTTTTATATATTCATATATTGTTAATATTTTATTACTTTATTCTATTATTATATATTTTGGACACTTTATTAATAATGTTTTAATATACTTTATATATATATGTATTAATAATATTTTAATATTTTAATAATTTATATATACTTTATAATTATATTAATTAATTAACAAAAATTATAATGATCAATGTATAAATGTATTTTATTAATTAATTAATATTATAATACATTACAAATTAATGTTTTAATACTTATATATATATATATATATATATATATATATATAATTTATTTTAATATTTTGAGAATCTATTATTTTAAAATATATTTATTTATATATTTATTAATAGATTCCATTTTTAATATGTTTATTATAGTACAGGTTAAATTAATACATTACATTATACATTAATATATTGATACTTTTTTATGCATTACATAAAGGTATTAATTAATTAATACATTAATATATTTTTACATTATTAATGTTTTCTTATTTTATTTTTATATTTTACATTCACATTACTAAAAATATTTTAGTAATGTGTTTATTTTGTTATTACTTTCTTATTATTACATGTAATGTTTTTATTATTATTATTATTATTATTATTATTATTATTATTAACATTTTTGTTATTTACTATTTTATTTTTTCTAAATTTATTTATAATCTATAAATTTATTTTTTCATTATTAATATATTATTTTAATAATGTATTTATTTTGTTTTAACTTATTTTATTTCTTTTATATTATTTTCTATTTTATAAATATTGTTATTTAATATTTATTTTATTATTGATAATTAATAAATATTAATTTCTAATTTCTATAATTAACTTTTATTAAATAAATAATAATTTATTATTATTTAATAATTATACATAACTAATTAATAATTTATTATTATTTAATTCTTTTCAATAATTTATTAATAAAATTATTACATATTTTTTTATTATTATTTTTATTAAATTAATAATAATTTTATTTTAAATGATAATTTAGTAATTATTAAATAATACTTAATTATTATATTTAAAATGTATAAATGTGTTTATGGTTGTGGCCATGCATGTTGATCCTCAACTAGCAACAACCACATTTAAGTAAAAAGTAGTTGATATTCATAGATAGGCACCATTAATTTTAAAGGGTGGAAAATGGTGTCGATTTTATACATGAATGGTTACACATAAATCAAATGATTTTATATATGTCATGCATAAAAAGAGGGGAATAATGTCTGTGACAGAGAAAATGGTCAAATTATGGATTGAATCAACTAAGGAACTGACAACTAGACTTATGAAAGGAATATCAAGGGAAGACTAGGGTTAAGGTTTTGTCCTAAGGAGACTAGGAATACTAGGACTTATACCTACAGTTGAGAATAAATACTTTCATCACGTAACTCTCGTAAGAGAAGAAGTTAGGGTTTTGTGTCATTTTAAAACCCTAGTGCTACCTAATGTGCTTATTATCGAGAAGATAGAGGAAGTTGATATTGTACAAGTGTGGGATACAAATGTAGGTTCCAAAAAGGGCTTACCATTGTGTATGTTACCTTGTTGATGATCTCTAATGGAGTGAGCTATTGGCTAATTTTATCTTATGGTTTCCATCGCTAGGGTTTGAAGAGCTCGACTTATAACAACCCCTCATAAGATATTGGTAGGTGAATGTACTTCATATTCTAAATATATATGACGTGTTTGGGTTGTCCAAATGTTGTGTACTTACATTATTGAATTTTAACTTATTCCATCTTCGTAATTGATTAATTATAGTACTAGTTATGGAGGTTAATTTGACATAACATTGAGTTGAGATTGCTAAGTGAATTACAATTATATAGAAGATAAATGAGAAAATTTATTTCTATAATAAATTATTATAATATGCCATTTTTTAGGTTACAATATTTTCAAGTGACCACTATTTGAGTGTGGATTGCCATTGGATTTAGATGGAGATAACTCAATAGGTAGTCCATGCATTGTTGGTTGTGAGTTAGAATATGGGTATCTACAACATTCATGTAAATAATTCAAACGGAATGATCTATCGATGATGTAGAGATACATGGTTGATTAGCAAGCAATGCTAATTGAGAACCATCAATTGCTTATGGATTGAGAACTTAGCAATCTTTTCCACCATAAGATATTCATTAATTCACAATGAAAGTATTTATAATCACTTTAGAAAAAAATAAAGGGATTAATACACATAAAATTCATACACTTTGAAATTCATATATTCATCAACATAAAATACAAAAACAATGAGATTCGTAAAAAAATGTGCCATGAAATGTATATATATATATATAGTCTAAATTGATCATTTTTTACAAAATGGAAACTCGTGCCCAATATACAAAGTGACAACAAGTTCCCTAACATAAAAAAACATCCATATGGTGGCCTAGATACAAAATGGCAGTAGTTGGTCAGTCATTGACCACTTCCACCCTCGCCACCCTCAAGAGCATACTGGAAATCAATCTTCCTTCTCTTTCTCAAGGAAGCACCTCAAGGGGTTCTAGGCCTAGGCGTGCTTCGACGCTCTGGAGACTGCACAAAGAATAAACATTTGTTTAAATTTTTTTTCTCAATGAATTAATAAACATACAAAATGATACTTTGTAGTTTAACCTAAGAAAACTCACCACATATGCTACTTTCAATCGTGAGGGTGTTACCCTCCTCCGCGATCCAAGTTTCCATGTGATTCCACCCTGCAACAATTATAAGGATCAAATCAAGAAAATTAAAAAAATATGAGTAAAATCAAATTCATGAAACAAAAAAAATTGTCATCAATGCATTATCTCACCATGAATATATCAGGCCTCGATGGAGATTCACTGGAAGATGGAGCAATAGGTTGTACAACCTGCTTCGAGACAACCTCTACTATGGCAGTGTCATTCGATGGGGTCGATGGAAATGTTGAGGGTGGGAAACGATGGACCCCCACGGGCTATACAAGTGATTGCAACTACCCAAGATTGGAGAAAGGTAGCCTAGAAGTAAGTCACAGGTTCTTAGGGAGTACAATAGTACTATAGCTATCAAATATATGCACATCCTACATACATATTAATAAAATTGAACTATTAGTACCAACTAATAAAATTCAATAACATAAACACAAACAATTTGAAAATTATACGATATTTAACTATACACATTATACTTGTTACGCGGGTGACTTGTCCATCCTAGATGGACATTCCCCAACATCGCCTAGTCCCAAATCCTGTAGAAACATGAGAACATTAATAATTTGAGGATGTCATAAAATAAATAAATGACTATGGTAAATTTATCATATGTGACACATACTTGCATGTGGGGTGCACCCAATGAACAAGCTTCCTCTACTGTTGCATCAGTGGTGCATCTAAGCACTGATGCATCTATTGACGTAGAGGGTCTACTGTTAGGACATAACAACTGCAAAAAAACATAAATAAAATATCGATATAAATACACATAATACAAAATAAATATAGATACACATAATGATGAAGAACATAAAGAGGGTTACGATACTTACCTCCTCCATGAAGCTATGTTGTCCATTGTGCTCTATAGGCCCATAGCATGTATGCTCACAGTTCGAGCATCTATGAGGTTCACATGGACAATTTTTATGTCCATGTGCCCTCTCCTCACTATAATCTATTGTGCATGTTGAAACTCCAACCCCTCTATCAATATCACTGGCTGGCACCTCTTTCCCAGATATTGCAACAAAGATACTGTGTTGCACTAGGCTACGAGTCAATGTTGAAATGGTTATATTTACCTGATGCAAGATCTCTACAACAGGAGGATGTTGGGTAGGGGGGTCAGGCCTTCGCCTGGGGGGATGAGGAAATAACATGGGGTCACTCCTAGCATGATCTCAGTCCTATGTGTACCCTAAAACCACCCCAATATGGAAGTATCCAATGTCAAAGTAGTTGACATGCTTACCCAAAATAAACTCAACCCATAATTTTCTCATAAAATATAAGGGCATCTCCATGTTATTGCAGGGAGTTTTATCAAAAATCATATACCACCTATCCATCCAATTTTGACTAATTTGGGGATGGATGCACCAGTCAATGGAGATGTGTTTCTTGTTCAATGGTAGTTCTTGTCCAGTTCTAAGATCCCTAAAAATAAAAAATAACTGTGGTTTTGAAATGCCCAGGTCTTTTACTTGGTTTCTATCCAAACCAATGATGTAGTACTCATATGTTATTTCCCTATAATCATAAATAGAGGTTAATTTCCCTTGGTCACTTACAATGGACTTCACAATGATGTCCAAAGAAGTGGCCAAGGAGACTTTGTTAGGCTCTCTGGTGTGTTTAAATTTTTCCTCAAGGGTTCTTAATATAACAAACCCCTCATCAATTTGACTGTTTACATTGGGTGGTTGTGGTGGTTTGGGGTTTTGATCTTCTTGGTTTTATTATGAGCGATTTTCATTGTCTCGAGGTTCCATTTTACTATATATGATGCAATTTAAAATCCATGGAATCTAAATTAGGTTGGTTTTTTAATTAAAATACAAAATTACAAATTTTTTAATTTAGATTCTTGGAAGAAAAAAACTAAATTGGAAATGACTAAATTGGGTTAAAAATAAGATAAATCAAACATACCTAAACACGGTGGAAGATACTTCCTCCCTAGATCCTATATTCACTCAATGAGAGTAGAAATGTGAGCACAGTGTTTGTACAATAACCACAAATCATGCTCGTGAACTCTTTAAAAAATCTGTCAGTAGGAACATGCACGTGTTCCTAAGAACATGCATGCATTCCTAAGAATGCATATGAATTCGTAAGAATGTGCATGTGTTCCTAAGAATTCACACACATTCCTAAGAATGTCCAAGCATTATTGCCACTAAACCTACGTGGAAATTCTCATGGCAATTTGGTCACCTCCAAACCTAAAGGTTTAGAAACGCATCCACGTTCCTAAGAACGTGCACACGTTCCTACATGTGTGCGTCTCTACTGCATGGCTTGCCAATTTTTTGGCCACAAACTTTGTGCACTTACCCATATCATTCATTTTTCAAAGTGTGGTCCCTCCATGGAATCAATATTGTCAACTTGCATTCCACTCGCTGAAACTGTGATAAAACAGTTGATGTGTTGTCATTTGAAACACATGCAGTTCACATTCACTGTGAGCCATTACTAAGGGAGAAGTATAGTGAAATATTTGATCATCATTGTGACCAACAGATATTAGTGAAGTGAATACACGTGGAAACAAGCATCATAGAAATATAATATTGGCATTGAGGAAAAGCATGTGTGACAATGTATTGGTTCTTGGACATGTATTGGGTTCTAGACATGTACTAGGAAGATGCCAAGATAGACACAGTGCACAATGTGAGGATAAAATTACAATAGCATATATCAGTGCATTTTCTTGAATCGGTTATCATAAAGAATAGAAACCTAAAATTGAGAGACATAGTTTCCATAGAATAAAAAATATGGAACATGAAACAAACAAATGCAATTGCAGGTTCATTACCCAGTGATCCAGGTGGATATTGGTGGCCACCCACCTATTCCAAATGGCTCCTCTTGTCCATTTGTTTTCAGCACATTCTTTTGTACTACTTTGTAATTGTGGGTTCTACACTTCTAGGGTTGCCTGAAGCCCCACACATCCTCCAGGTGGATATTGATGGCCTGTTGCCTAATTCAACTGGCTCATTTTGTATGTTTTCAAGTCAACAAATATTGTTGTACTTCCAGCACCGTTCTGGATCCCTAAACATAGTTTTTTTGTCTCTCCATAGTCAAACTGTAGAGAGAGTCAAATTTTGACAGTGAAATGTGTATCTCTCTAAAATACCTTTCTAACGGGTTATCACGCGCCTAAAACGGAGTTCGTATGCAAAATTTATGACCCTCGGAAGTTGAGGTACCAACTTACCCATAGGGGCCCACATGAATTTTGTTGTTTCACCTTCTAGGGTTAGGTTTTTGGATGCCTAGGGTTTTGGAATTCATGAGTAATATCAAAAAGGCCTTTAGAGCCTCACTGTATTCCATTCTGCTTAGACGAATTTGCATGGCAGCCACATCTCTTCTCATAGATAGCTACCACCATTCGAGCAAGTGTTTCAGTTCTACAGTTTCACAATTTCATCCTATTTCATTATTCAATAGAATATATTGTTCACTGGATATCTGTGTTATTCTTCATATCTATGTGTTTATTGTATTCAGTTTGTTAATCAGTTTGTTCCGCTCCTAAATTTGGATCAGTGGTATCAGAGTAGTCTTCTCTTCATTTATTTTTCTTTGTGCATGTCCTCAACGAGATCTGGGTACAAGAAGTTGGGACTCGAACCCATCACACCATTGCAAGATTTGTCACGTTGAAAACAAAAAAAACTCATGGGGGATGAAAAGAAAGATGATGGAGCAGGAGATCCTATTAAAATGTTGCTCGAGGAATTCCTTGCGAGAGAAAGGAACGAAATGATGGACAACTTCACGCAGATCCTTCAACGACTTCCCACAAGAGAAGCATCTTCATCAAGAAGCCATGCAACCACCTTCAAGGTACAGGTAAATTTTGATATTCCATTATTTGAAGGACTGATAGATGTGATTGTTGTACATAAATGGTTGAATCTGCATGAAGGATTTTTTCAGTCCACAATTTTTCCAATAGAGAAAATATCACTTTTTCACTCCTCAAGGATGTTCCCCATGTTAAATACTGGTGGGATACTTACTCTAAGAAAAGAGCCATAGAGGAATCAACAATATTTTTGGTGGCCCCTACATGGGATTCCTTTCGGGACGCCATTAAAGAACAATAATACCCTTTTGGAAGATATGAGGACCAGTACACTAGATGGACCACCCTACATCAAGAAAGGGACCAGACAGTGCCATATTTCACCAATATTTTCCATGCCCTATGCACCAAATTGGGTATCAAATAATCTGAGCATCATATGGTGCTCAAATAACGTAGTTGTTTGCATAGATACATTCAAACAGAAATGGAGTTTTTGTACATCGCCTCATTGGGCACGACCTATAGATATGTTGTCAAGATCGAGCATAAGTTTAAGTAGAAAATGCGAGAGTTTGGATCTGCAAACCCCTCACATCCGAAGTAGGGAAAAGGCAGCCCCAACCCACACAGCAAGGGACCAAGTCAATATGGCCGCCCTCATGACAACCAGTCCAAGACGCAACACAATAAGGGAAATTCGAAGATGAAGAAGGACACGGGGAAATGGTGTGAGTACCATGAAATCCCTTAGCACAACACCGAAGAATGCCACTCCAAGTAGTCCCTCATGGTCGAACTAATGGCTTCTGAGTCAGAGGTTGATTCTAATTTCGAATCAAATCATGAAGGAGGGAAGTGTATTATCGATGTTGAACATAGTTTCGATGTCTCTACCACAAAAGTCCATCCAAACGAACTAGAAGAACCAGAGGAAGGGGAATGCCTCTTTCACTTGTAGATGTGGGTAAAGGGGGCTCTGCTTCATTTCATTGTCGATAGCAATAGTTAGAATAACGTGATTTCAGTAGAGGTCGTCAAGTGGCTACACCTACCAATGACACCTCACCCGCATCACTACACCATCGACTCACTTCTCCAAGGAAGAGATCTTTGTGTCAGCCAACATTGGTGTCTGCCCTACGACATCAAGCCTTTCAAATATGAGGTACTATGTGATATTTATCCCCTTGAAGTTTGTGATGTTCTTTTAGGACAACCATATTTGTGGAAGTGTCATGTTGTGTATGAGTCTAGACCCCACAGTGTTATTATTACTTTGGGTAGACAATTGTACAAGATACCAGAAGTAGCACTGCTTACTGCTATTTCTTTAATCTTTGCTAAGAAATGCAGTAAGGTCATCTCATAGACCAGGAATTTCATCTTCTTTTTTATCCATGCTCATAGTAAACAGAAGGTCGCCACCACATCCATGGCCTCTACACAGAGCCTCTCTTTGCAACAGAAGAAAGTGGACGGGACCATGGAAGAATAAAAAGACATATTCTCCTCACCTACAGGGGTATCGACACATTTCCAAGTCAAGCATCCAATTGATCTAACCCCCGATGCACCTCTACCTAATGGACCAGTCTGTCTTCACGCGCTGATCGAAAATGATGAAATCAAGCATCAAATCCAAGAGATTCTTTAAAAAGGGAACATCAGACCCAATGCCTCTCTTTCAGAAGCCCAATTGTATTGGTGTAGAAGAAGGATGAGACTTGACGACTCTTCATTGATTACAGAGCCTTAAACAAAATCAAAGTCAGGAACTGGTACCCCATTCCCAAGATTGATGACCTTCTTGACCAACTCAAGGGGGGAAATTTCTTTAGCAAGATTGACCTAAAGTATGGCTACCACCAAGTTCCCATCGAACCAATTGATGTATGGAAGACAACCTTCAAATCTAAAGAAGGTCTCTTCGAATGGCTAGTCATGCCCTTTGGCTTAACAAATGCACCAACCACTTTCATGATATTGATGGATGATGTATTGAGACCCTTCACCAATTCCTTTGTGGTGGTATATTTTGATGACATCCTCATCTTCAGTAGAATGTGGGAGGAACACATGTGGCATATTCAATAGGTTTTGAGCAATCTGTGTCAACACAAGCTATATGCCAACTTGGAAAAATGCTCTTTTGGCATGAACATGGTCAAATAATTAGGCTACATTTTTTATGAGCATGGATTACATGTTGATCCAGCTAAGATCCAAGTCATTCATGACTAGCCAACCCCAACCACACTAATCGAGATTCAAAGCTTCTTGGGACTAGACAACTTCTACCAATGATTCATATTGGGATTCTCCCATATTGCATGGGCCCTTAGCCAGGTGAATAAGGGTGGTGGTAGGTCCAAGTTTGTTTGGGGGAAGAAACAACAATGACAATTCGATGATTTGAACCATTGCTTGTGCTCATGTCCAGTACTCTCCTTTCTCAATCTGCAACAACCATTTGAGATTGATATTGATGCATCTGACTATGTTTTTGGCATAGTTCTCACTCAACATGGTCATTTGGTGGCATACCATAGTGAGATACTCTCAGATAATTTCCAGAAATATCCCACGTATGACAAGGAAATGTATTCCATTGTACAAGCCTGACATCAATGGAAACATTAGATTCTGGTAAAAGAGATGATCGTCTACACCGATCACAAGCCTATGCAGTTCATACAGACACAGGGGAAATTGCAGAACGACCACCATCAAAATTCATCCACCTACCTACAAAAGTTCCATATCAACATCAAGTATAAGACATGTATCTCTAATCATGTCATTGACTGCCTCATTCGACCTCCTGTGGCTTCACTCACCACTATGCTGCATTCATGTGGACATGAAGCATCTAAGTGGCCCTAACTTTATCATCAAGATATGGACTTCACCACCACCTATCAGCTATTAGGTACAGGCGTGAATGTCACTGATTTTCACATTCAGGATGAACTCTTATGCCACCCAAACCATATCTATGTTTCTACAAGCGAGCGTGCAAATCTTGTTTTCATATTTATTATAGACAGAAGGCAAAGTATTTTTTTTTCATTGATGGCAAGCTCATCACGATGATGATGAACAAGAGAAAGTGGCAAGACCAACAATGCAGCAATGATGGCATGGAAAGATTAGAAGAAAAAGATCAGGAGGAGGAGCAACAATGATTGTTGGATCACCCATCCCAAATTCCTGATGGTCGTCATATATGAGCGCAAAGACCAACCATCGTTGGATCTAGAAGAAGGACCATGATCTTTAAGTGCAAGGAGAAGCGGGTTTACAAAGTCCCAAAATTAGGGGGAGAATCAATTATCAAAGAAGACACGCAGAGAAAGATCAGAGCACGATAAAGGCTTTGTTTCATAGTTTCACAGATCGGGAAATCCAAAGGAAGGAGGTCCTCTAACCCCTCGAAATCGTGATATGCGATATCTCAAAATGATCTAGGCCGTTGGATCGATGATTGATCTAAACCCTTGGATTGAGGGTCATGGATCATTGGATGCAGATTACACGTGGCGAGAGGTCAAATTTTCGCTGACTGGAAAGTCAAAGGAAGGAGGATCTCTATCCTTCGAGATTACGAAGCGCTCGTTTGATTGGCGAGTGGTCACAATGCATGGTCACATCATCAAGAGTTGGAGGGAGGAGCTAGTGTAGCCAAGATCTATTTCAGAAATCGCGACATGGAGAGTCGAGACGCCTCATCACAGGATTCCTGAAATCGCGAGTCGCGAAAGCAATTTATGGATAAGCTCTTGGTCATAGAAATGGGCACGTGAAGTTATTTTTTGTAGATCGCTACATGGAAAGTCGAGAATCCTCACCACAAGATATCTGAAATGTGAAATGCAAAATCACTTTCTGATTAGCCTGTGGTCAAAGCCAATGGGCACATGGGATAAACGCAAGATCATGAGGATGTAATCCAAGGTGCTAGTGAATTGGAAATATGATCGAAGGGATACTGTTTCTCTTCATGATTAACTGTTCATTTACGATTCAGTTATCTGAACTGAATCATGATTCTTGAACGGTTGGTGATTCAGTTGCTGAGGCGTTTTTTCCAAAGGAGATTCGAGGTGTAACTAAAGAGGTTGGTGTGGATAAAAAGAGATGTAGCGACTGTGTATGGTTAGTTGTTCTGACTGAAAAATGAATTAAACTGGGAGAAATAAAAATCATAGAATGCACAGTGTGAGATCAAACTTAGAAATGATAAACTGAAGATGAACAAAGCAGAAGGATAATGAAGTAGACAAGAATTGTAGAACAGAGGAGAAGTGGTAAGAATTGATATATCTGTACTAATGGTTATTCATTCATTTATTAATAATCAAGGAGGTTGGGTGGTGCTAGGGAGGACTTTGGTCCTCTGATATTCAAGTTGTTTCTTGAATATTGGAAGTTGTATCTTCCATCTAGTTGTGGCTAGAAAAACAGGGTGGCAGGGTGGTGCTCAGGAAAACACAGATTTTTCTATATGCAAGTTGGTGCTTGTACAAGTGGAAGTAGGTGCTTCCATCCAGTTGGTGCTGGAAAACTCAGGGAGTTGGTGATTCCTTCTAGTGGGTGCTAGAGAAAACAGAGAGTTGGTGCTCTCAACAAGTTGGATCTTGTAAAACAGAGGTAGTAGCCTCATATTGAGTTGGTGCTCAAAGATAAATGATGTACAGAACTTAAAATAATGCCTATCATTCGAAGAAGAAGAGGTTTTCTCCCTTTATGGGTTTCCTCGTGAAAATATGTCTCTGTGTATATATTATGTGTGATTGATGTTCATTATTTATACTGTGCATATCTTGAATAATGTTAATGGTCACTTGGGAGAGATTAAAAATTATTTGAATAAGTCATAAATTGTTTAAGCACAGTAACAACTGATTCACCCCCCACCCGCCTCTCAGTTGTCTTAGTAATTTCAACAATTGGTATTAGAGTGGGTTCCTTTTATTTAAAGGTATATCTGTAAGCTTAAACATGACAAGTCATGAAGGGAATTCAGCCAATAAACCTCTTCTATTTGATGGAACAAATTTTTCCTTCTGGAAGGTTAGAATGAGAACATACCTAATGGCCTTAGGTGCTAATGTTTGGGATGTAGTAGAGACCGGATACATAAATCCTATTGTGCTAGCTTCCAAGGATGATAAGTTAGAATTTATCTTTAATGCTAAGGGAATGAATTCTATCTTGAATGGACTTGCAGAAGCTGAGTTTGTAATGGTGATGCATCTTCAAACTGCCAAAGAAATGTGGGATAAACTTATTAACAGTTATGAAGGAAATGACAAAGTAAAAGATGCCAAACTTCAAACATATAGATTGAAGTTTGAACAACTAAATATGAATGAAGATGAAACAATTAGCAAGTATTTTTTAAGAGTTGAAGATCTTGTGAATGCCATGAAGGGTCTTAGTGAGAAAATTGAAGAATCATTTTTAGTTCAGAAGATTTTAAGATCTCTTCTTGATAAATTTAATCCAAAAGTCTCTGCAATAGAAGAACTAAATGATATTAAAACTTTGACCATTGATCAACTCCTAGGAACTCTAACTACATATGAAATGGGAATTAGTAAATATAAATCCATTACTAGAGAAGCATATTTTAAAGAAGACAAGAATACTGATTCAGAATTAGATGATATTGAGGAAAAATTTGTGAGAAGGTTAAAGAAAGGATCAGGAAAATATCAAGGAAAGATTCCTTTCAAATGTTTTAAATGTGGTAAGATAGGTTATTTTGCATCTAAGTGTCCTCGCTAGAAAAAGGATCAGAACTTTGATGATGAAAAGAAATACAAATTTAAGAAATATAGTAAAAAGAAAAGTTTGTGTGCAAACAATGATAACTCCTCAGAAGACATAGATAGTGATTCATCCTGTGAAGACAAAGTGAATGATTTTATGCTTATGGCTTTGGGAGATCTTGGTGATGAAAATTCAGGAGCTGAAATGGATGACGAATGATGCAGGAGCATCGTACACAACCAACCAACCAAGCATAAAGGCGGAAGACAGCTGGAAAAGCACCAGTGCACATTTTGAAATGTTTTGAAAAAAATTAATGAGCGGATATTAAATGTAATAGCTAGGGGAAGCGTACTTAAATTTATATATAGATGTTGTAAACAAATCTTGAGCGATTTCTCTCATCTGTCGAATGTAATAGGCATTTAAGTCTGTTTAATGTAAAGTAGGTAGATATGAATGTTAGATTAGACAGTTTAGAAGTATAGGAGGGAAAACGGATATAGACACCCTCACCCTTGTATCATGGTAATTTTTGGAGATCATTTAGAATTCATAAGCTGTAGAGTTGTAGCAAAGAACTGGAGAGGAGAACCCATGTACAAGAGCAGTTGAGTTAATATATAAAGCTTTGACTCAATCTTCATGGTGTTATGATGCTTACTGTTTACATTTGTTAAATGGTATGTTTACAGTTGTTTTATTTTCTTTGCTATGCATTTGTTTCAATGTTGTGTCAAGTGTATGATTTCATGTTGAGTGTATGAAGTCTGAGAGAGGAGAAGAATGAGTTTCAATTGTTTCTCTTCTTGATAATTCCTACAAAGAGTGCAGTGAACATCCACAAGGTGTGCGTTGACAAGGTTATGAGTTTTATCTCAGAAAGCTGGTTGAAGACTTAGAAGTTATCAACTAAGGTGAAGGTTGAAGGACTATTGTTGCAAGAGTGCATAGGGTCGAAGACTCAAATAACCAGAGGTTATTTGAAAGTTTCCTCAAGGAGTGCGAGCAAGATTCCTTTCGGGGCTTGAGATTTCAAGTGACAGTTCAGGAGGGATACCACCTTTGAAGTGTTCAAAGGGAGGCGAAGATCAAAATCATCTCACAAAATTCAAGTTCAGGTGGAAGGGTGCCAAGTCATTTTGGCTCGAGATCCTTGAGGAAGAGTGAACGAACGGTGAAATCACTTCGTGGAAGAAGTGCCAAAATCTCGTGGACCATTGGATCTCGCACATCTGTGAGAAGGTTAAGGCTGAGTGTCTCTTAGCATTCAAGATCTTGAGAGGAGTAGAAACCATTGGATGGGAAGCAACGAGAGCCGTTGATTCAATTTTGGAGTGGAATTTCGGCATTTCGGCATTTCGACAACTCCGATGACAAGGAGTCATGGAAATTTGCATTGAAAACCTTAAAGTTACGAAACACAACGTGTCTTTGGAGTGGAATTCTGTCATTTCGGCATTTTGAGGTTCGAGAAGTAGAGGAGGCTATGATTTTGGAATCGAGAGTTTCATACTCCTGGTACGCGGAATCCTGAAAAGGTCGCTATTTCAAAATTTAGGAATTGGCGTGAAAAGTGATTTGGGGTCGAGAGTTTCAAACTCCCAATACGTGGAATCCTGAAAAGGTCGCTATTTCAGAATTCAGGGAATCATAAGGGAAGAGGAATGATTGTTGGTTGTTTTCTCAAGTCCCGAAAAGATGAAATTAGTGGGTAACAGGTGGCATGTGCTCATCGCGTTGGAGTGGTCAACCATCATTGACACTTCACATTTTAGCATTTGCCAAGAGCTGTGGAAATACATCAGGACTCTCCAACTCCCAAAACCCAAAGTCCTTTATGGCTTAAACAAAGGGTTTGATTAACCCTTTGCATGGTTTTAGTGAAGATCCTATGTGGATCTCGGCTCGAGGGTCGGGGGGTCTGCATCAGTTATGGTATCAGAGCACAGAACAAATTCTTTGCTTCCTGTAGTAGAGAGAAAGGAGGAATTTTACAACCATGCCACCGAAAAGAAGAGACAGTCAAATACTTGATCTAGCAGTGGAAAGAGAAATGTGTGAGTTACGTGCCAGACTTGATGCTATGGAGACAACATAGAGGCGCACAGTTGACGCTAGGGATATTACCGAGGTTGAAAGTGAAAATGAAGCTAGAAATGAAGGACAAGAAGTTGTAGTCGAAGATTCTATAGAAGAACGCCTATTCAGGGTTGTTGCAAGGATAGGTGCTAGAGAAAAAATGGACATTCTAGTGTACGAGGGAAACTTAGATGTTGAAGAGCTTCTAGACTGGATTAGAGCTCTAGAAAAATACTTTGACTATAAGGAAGTTGAGGAAGATAAGAAAGTCAAACATGTCGTTACTAGACTTGAAGGGCATGCAACATTGTGGTGGGATGAACTACAGGCTGAAAGATGTTGCAAGGGAAAGCATAAAATCAAAAGCTGGGATAGAATGGTTGCAAAGATGAAAGCCAAGTTTATACCTAGGGATTATCAAATCACTCTATTTCAGAGGATGTAGAATTTGAGACAAAAGTTGATGTCAGTGAAGGAATACACTAAAGAATTCTACAGGATAAACATCAGAGAAGGTCATCGGGAAAGCGACGATGAAAAAGTTTCTAGGTACATGAATGGTCTACGATATGACATTCAATATGAGATGGGCATGATGACCATTTGAAATGTGGAAGATGCTTATCAGATAGCTCTGAAAGATGAAGAGAAGCTGAGTCGGAAGCAAGGTCAAAGAGGCCGAGGTAGAAGTCAATCCAGAGGCAAAACAATTGCCCAAGAAAAAACTCAAAAACCTAAAGAAGAGGGAAATAAACCTCAACCTGAGAGAGGAGGAAGCTCACAGGGAAGGCAGTATGCTGATAGAAATACTTTTACTCGAGCCAGAGGAAGAGGAAGAGGCAGAGGAGGTGAAGTGAAATGCTTTGTCTGTAGAAAAATTGGACATAAATCCTATGAGTGTCCAGATAGGAAGAAATATGGTGGTGAAACTCACATTATCAAAGCTCAAGGATGGAATTTTGAGGCAGAAGATGCTAAGGGTAGAAGATCTTTGATGATGAGGAAATTTCTCTTGAAGCCGGAGAAGGAGGCAGAGAACCCAGCCCAAAGAAACACTCTATTTTGGACTGCTTGCAAAACTAAGGATAGAGTATGCAAGGTCATAGTGGACAGCGGTAGCATAGACAATCTTGTATCTACAGAGATGGTAGAAAAGCTGGAGCCGGAGACTGTTGTACATCCAATCCCATACAGAGTTTCGTGGCTACAAAAAGGACATAAGATAAATGTCACTAAACAGTGTTTAGTTGAAATTAAAATAGGAGGATATAAAGATGAGATATTATGTGGCATCATTCCCATGGATGTTTGTCATCTATTGTTGGGTTGACCATGGAAATATGATAAAAATGTGGTTCATGATGGGAGAAAGAACACGTACACCCTGGAGAAAAATGGTAGAACTCACATGTTGCTATTGATTAAGGATAAAGAGGTGAAATCAGAGATGAGCAACACTATACTTCTCATGAGTGGGAAGGAACTTCTTGATGTTATTAAGAAGAAGGAAGACACACAATTTATTGTGGTGAGGAAGCCCAAAATTGTTTTGACCAGTACGAAGATAGATGATTTACCAGAAGAAATCCAGGAGTTGTTGGGAGGGTTTGTTGATATAGTAGTGGATGAACTACCTTTTTTGTTGCCACCTATCAAGAGTATAAGTCATCATATCGATCTTGTACCTGGAACCAATTTTCCAAACAAAGAAGCATATCAGTTGATGCCGCAGGAGAATGAAGAATTTAAGAGATAGGTCCATGACTTAATGGACAAAATATTGATTCAAGAGAGCTTGAGTCCATGCATTGTTCTGACAGTGCTCAACCCAAGGAAAGACGGTGGCTGGAGAATGTGTACAAACTCAAGGGAAGTTAATAATATTACCATAAGATATAGGTTTCCATTGTCAAGGATGGATGACTTGATGGATTGCTTGAGTGGAGCAAAGGTTTTTTCAAAACTTGATTTGAAAAGTGGATATCATCAGATTAGAATGAGAGAAGGTGATGAATGGAAGAAAACATTCAAAACAAATGACGGATTGTATGAATGGATTGTCATTCCATTTGGCTTAACAAATGTGCCCAGTACTTTCATGAAGTTGATGAACGAAGTCCTGAAGGATTTCACTGGGAAATTGGTCATTCTATATCTTGATGATATATTAATTTTCAGCAAAACTGAAGCAAAGCACTTAAAGAATCTAGTTGCAGTAATGAGGAGGTTACGGCAAGAAAAATTTCTGATCAATATGAAGAAATCATCATCTATGAGGACATAACTCATTTATTTGGGTTTTGTTATCTCTGCAAATGAATTGAAAATGGATCCAGAAAAGATAAATGCGATTAAGAATTGGCCATCGTTGAAGATTGTGTTTGAAGTTCGGAGCTTCCATGGCTTGGTTAGCTTCTACAGGAAATTCATATGAAACTTCAATGGAATTAGCGCATTGATGATGGATATGGTGAAGAAACAACAAAAATATTTTCACTGGACAGAGTAAGTGGAGAAAAGCTTCAATCTGCTAAAGAAGAAGATCACTAAGCAACCAATTATGGTTTTGCCAGATTTTAGCAAGACATTTCAGGTCAGGTGTGATGCGAGTGGATTTTCGAGCAGTCTTGAGCCAAGACAACAAGTCGGTCATGTATTTCAGTGAAAAACTGAATGAAACGAAGATTAAGTACTCCACGTATGAAAAAAAAATCTATGCAGTCATACAAGCACTGAAGAAATGGAGACATTATTTGGTTCCCAAGGAGTTTGTTTTGTACAGTGATAATCACGCTTTACAATTCGTGATTCGACAGGAGAAGTTGAACCAAAAATATGCTAAATGGGTTGAATTCATGCAGAATTTTACTTTTGTGATTAAGCATATTTCTGGAACTACTAACAAAGTTGTTGATGCTTTGAGCAAGAAATGTTTTCTTATGCAGGAATTTAGTGTCAAGACTTTGGGTTTTGATAACCTCAAAGAAATGTACAAGGATGACCCAGATTTTAAAGAGGCATATGAGGGATCTGAGAATCCAATTCCTAGGGATAGAAGCCAATGGAATGAATACATGATCCAGGATGGATTATTGTTTAGGGGAAATAATCTATGTATTCCGAAATTCTCCATAAGGAAGAATTTGTTGAAGGAAAAACACATTGGAGGATTAGTCGGACACTTCGATCATGACAAGACGTTCTCAAAGTTGAATAAATCATATTATTGGCTAGGGATGAGTACAGATGTTAAGAAATTCGTGCATATATGCATAATTTTCCAGCACACAAAAGGAAAAAGACAGAACGCAAGGTTATACCATCCATTACCCATACATGAAAGGTCATGGGATGTAGTGAGCATAGATTTCATATTGGGACTGCCAAGAACGCAAAGAGGATGTGATTCAATCTTTGTGGTAGTCGATAGATTTTCAAAGATGGCACATTTCATACCATGCCAGAAAACCAGCGATGCCACTCATATTGTGAACCTGTTTTTCAGGGAAGTCATCAAACTTCATGGCTTGCCAAAGAGCATCGTTTCTGATCGAGATACCAAGTTTGTGGGACATTTCTGGAGGAACTTATGGAAGAAGTTGGGGACAAGTTTGTCTTTCAGCTCATCATATCATCCTCAGACGGATGGACAGACAGAGGTCGTAAACAAGAGCTTGGGAGATTTGTTAAGAAGCTTAGTGACTGAACACCACAGTCAATGGGATCATATTCTGCCATAGGCGGAATTTTCTTACAATGATTCACTCAATAGAAGCACAGGGCAGAGTCCATTCCAGATTGTATATGGAATGTAGCCAAGGGGATTTTCTGAATTGAAAGATGCATAACAAGCCGAATTCAGGAGTGCTAGTGCAGAGGACTTTGCAGAAGGAATGAAGGAGCTTCATAGCTGAGTTAAGGATCGATTGCAGAGTTCAATTCAAGAATACAAGTGGAGAGAAGATCAACATAGGCAAGAAATTCAATTTGAAGTTGGTGATTTGATTCTTGCACATCTAAGGAAGGAGAGGGTCCCAAGGGGAATGTATAACAAGATGAAGATGAAAAAGATTGGACCATGCAAGGTCATAAGGAAATTTGGGGCAAATGCATATGAGATTGAATTACCCGATGGGGTCGAAATCTCACTGATATTCAATGTTGCGGATTTGTACCCTTATAGAGATTAAGAAGTAGGAGTAGAGGAGGAACAAAAAAAAATTCAATGGACAAAACAAATGCCTGTAGCTGAAAAGCCACAGATGGAAAGCATAATTAACAAAAGGATTAACAAAAAGACCAAGAGGAAAGAGTATTTTGAATACTTGGTCAAGTGGAAAGGACTTTCAGTTGAATATGCTAGTTGGGAAGATGAAGCAACAATTCATAGGCATGGATAGACCGTGCAAGAGCTCATGAACAGGAGTTCATGAAAATTTTCAAGCAAGGGAGCATGATGCAGGAGCATTGTACACAGCCAGCCAAGCAAGCATAAAGGCAGAAGACAGATGGAAAAGCACCAGTGCACATTTTGAAATGTTTTGAAAAAAATTAATGAGCGGATATTAAATGTAATAGCTAGGGGAAGCATACTTACATTTATATCTAGATGTTGTAAGCAGATCTTAAGCGATTGCTCTAATCTGTCGAATTTAATAGGCATTTAAGTCTGTTTATTGTAAAGTAGGTAGATATGAATGTTATATTAGACAGTTTAGAAGTATAGGAGGGAAAACGGATATAGACACCCTCACCTTTGTATCATTGTAATTTTTGGAGATCATTCAGAATTCATAAGCTATAGAGCTGTAGTAGAGAATTGTAGAGGAGAACCCATGTACATGAGCAGTTGAGTTAATATAAAAATCTTTGACTAAATCTTCATGGTGTTATGATGCTTACTGTTTACATTTGTTAAATGGTATGTTTACAGTTGTTTTATTTTCTCTGTTATGCATTTGTTTCCATGTTGTATTAAGTGTATGATTTCATGTTGAGTGTATGAAGTCCGAGAGAGGAGAAGAATGCGTTTCAATTGTTTCTCTTTCTGAAAATTCCTGCAAAGAGTGCAGTGAACGTTCGCAAGGTGTGGGTTGACGAGGATCTAAGTTTTATCTCAAAAAGCTCAGGAGAGATATCGTTGTTCTCATAACCAACATAAGTGTAGGTGAGGCATAGAGTCATGCAAGGTGTGCACAGGCTGGTTGAAGCCTTAGAACTTATCAACTAAGGTGAAGGTTGAAGAACTACTATTGCAAGAGTGCACAGGGTCGAAGACTCAAATAACTAGAGGTTATTTGAAAGTTGTTGCAAGGAGTGCGAGTAGGATTCCTTTTGGGGCTTGAGTTTTCAAGTGAGAGCTCAGGAGGTATAGCACCTTTGAAGTGTTCAAAGGGAGGCAAAGATCAAAATCATCTCGCAGAAGTCAAGTTCAGGTGGAAGGGAACCAAGTCATTTTGGCTCGAGATCCTTGAGGAAGAGTGAACGAACAGTGAAATCACTTCATGAAAGAAGTGCCAAAATCCCGTGGACTGTTGGATCTCGCACATTTGTGAGAAGGTTAAGGATGAGTGTCTCTTAGCATTCAGGAGCTTAGGAGGAGTAACAGTCATTATATGAGAAGCAACGGGAGCCGTTGATTCCCGTTTGGAGTGGAATTTTGGCATTTTGACATTTCGGGGTTCGGCATTTCGACAATTCTGATGACAAGGAGCTGGGGCACTTTGCATTGAAAACGTCGAAGTTGTGAAACGCGACGTGTCTTTGGAGTGGAATTTTGGCATTTTGGGGTTTCGGAAGTAGAGGAGGCTATGATTTTTGAATCGAGATTTTCATACTCCTAGTACACGAAATCCTGAAAAGGTCGCTATTTCAAAATTTGGGAATTGGCGCGACAAGTGATTTGGGGTTGAGAATTTCAAACTCCTAGTATGCAGAATCCTTAAAAGGTCACTATTTCAGAATTCGGGGAATCATAAGGGAAGAGGAATGATTGTTGTTTGTTCTCTCAAGTTCCAAAAAGCCAAAATTAGTGGGTAACAGGTGTCATGTTCTCACCGCCTTGGAGTGGTCAACCTTCGTTGACACTTCGCATTTCAGCATTTGCCAAGAGCTGTTGAAATACATTGGGACTCTCCAACTCCTGAAGCCCAAATTCCTTTGTGGCTTAAACAAAGGGTTTGATTAACCCTTTGCATGGTTTTAGTGAAGATCCTGTGCAGATATCGACCTGAGGGTCAGGGGGTCTGCAACAACGAAGAAGTTGTGGTGGATATGGAAGGTGAATTAATCAGTTCTTTGGAAGAAATTGACAGACTCAGATGTAAGAAGAGAAAACAAAAACAATGTTTGAAGTAGTTTAAAATGAATGGTAAAAAAACTGATGAAGACTTTGCCCTACTAAAAGTGGAGTTAGAAGAGGCAAAGAAAATAGACAACATTCTGATGCAACAGTTATCAAAGAAGAAAATGAGGTGTGAAGCCTGAGAAGAAGAGATAGTAAAAATCATAAAAGAGATGGAGAAGTTTAAGGCATTGTATCACCAAAATATTTCAAGTATTAAAGCTTCAGAAGGATTAACCTCCATTCTAAATCAACAAAGAAATCCAAAGTTGAAAGCTGGCTTGGGGTATGAAGAAGGATCAAGTAGTGATCATCCAAGTAATACATAACCCATAAAGTTTTTCAAATCCTCAACCATTGACAACAATCACTCTACAAAAACCAAGAAAGAAAATCATCCACCAAGAAGGAATGAAAGAAAAAGTACCAGAACTAAATCTGTAGATCCGATAAATTATCATCATGAAAGAAATCGACCCGTTCAAAGAAGACATATTTTTTCCAGGTACAAAGGATTTTTCTATCGATATTGTTTTTTTTGTTCTAACTTTTGTCACAAAGCTATAACTTGTTCTTTAAGATTTAGATATGAGAAATCAATATACTCAAGGAATAACTATCGGCCACAACAAAGATCGAGACAGCCAAGAAATAAACAATCACAGATTATAAATCATGCGATGATTGAGAGAAGGACGTAGGTGAAACATAACAATAGTTGTGAGCATAAAAATCGTTATGATATGTTATTCAGTGAACCAGAATGTTACAACTACCATAATTATGGACATAAAGTTGCAGACTATCGCTTAAGGAACTATAAGCCAGATTTGAACCCTGCTGCTGAAAATTTCAAGTTTTGGAAGAAAAAAGAAGATGACCAGTGCGGATTAGTGTTATCAGCCCAAAAACAAAATAATCCCTAGTATATTGACAATGGATGTTCCAAACATATGACTGGAGAAAAAATTAAGTTTTGAACTCTAAGTGAAAACAAATCAGGAAATGTCACTTTTAGGAACGATGCACCAGAAAAAATAAAAGGTAAAGGAATGGTAAGTCTGAGTAATGGAAAAGGAAAATCTCAAGATGTTTTATTTGTAGATGGTCTGAAACATAATATGCTCAGTGTTAGTCAAGTATGTGACCGAGGATGTGAAGTTTGTTTTACTTCTAAAGATTGTAAAATAAAGTCTATGAATTCAGGACAGTTGGTTGCAAAAGGGTTAAGAACATAAAACAATGTCTATGTGTTAAAAGAAGAAAACGAAGAATGCCACTTAAGCAAATATGATGAAAGTTGGCTATGGCATAGATGACTTGGAAACCTAAATTTTGATCATATATTCAAGCTTAGAAACAATGGGGCGGTAAAAGATCTTCCAAAGATATCAAAGCCATATGATTCTGTTTGTAAACCTTGCCAAGTAGGAAAGCTTACTCGAACATAGTTCAAATCTAAAACTTTCCTTCAACAGAAAAACCACTCCAGTTAGTACATATGGATTTATGTGGACCATCAAGGAAAGAAGGTATAGAAAAAGAAAACTATTTTATGTTGATCATTGATGATTATTCTAGACTAACATGGGTTTCCTTTTTGAAGGAAAAATCTAAAGCATTTAAAAAATTCAAAGTGTTTAAGGCTCTGACTGAGAATCAAATAGGAAAAAGATTGAAGGAAGTGAGGTCTGATAGAGGAGGAGATTTTAGTTCATGGAACTTCAAAGAGTTATGTGATAGACATGGAGTCAAACAAGAATACACTATTCCAAGGACTCCACAACAAAATGGAGTAGTTGAAAGGCAGAATAGATTAGTTCAGCAGATGGCAAGATCAATGATGAATGGAAAGAATATTGATAAGACATATTGGGTGGAAGCAATACATACAACTGTTCATATCCTGAACAAAGCTCATCTTGGGCCACACAGTGACAAGAATCCTTATGAACTATGGTTTGGAAGACCTGCTTCAATCAAGCATTTTAAAGTCTTTGGGAGTAAATGTTATATCAAGACTAATGATGAAAATATTGGAAAATATGATGACAGGGATGATGAAGGTATATTCTTAGGTTATTCTACAAACAATATAGGATACAGATGCTATAATCAGAGGTTGCATAAATTGGTTGATTGTATCGACATAAAAGTTGATGAAGAAATCTCGGTACGAAATATAAGCAGTGTTGAACCAAGCACAAAATATATAGTTGAAGACGAAGATGAACATGTCCAAGGATCAGAAAAAGAAGAATTTGAATCAGATGAAGATACAAATACTTAGGCTCACACAAATCAACAGAAAGAAACAAAACTTCCCCGTAGAATTTTTAAAAAGAATCATCCTGAAAATCAGATAATCGGAGATATAAATAAAGGAGTTCAGACAAGAAGTAAATTAGTTAAAGACTTAGAACAATCTCAGATTGATCTTCTATCTATGATTGAACCTAAAAATTTTGATGAAGCCAACAACCATGATGATTGGATTAGAGCTATGAATGAAAAACTTGATCAGATTGAGAAGAACAATACTTGGGAGCTTGTTCCTAGGCCCAAAGATAAGAATGTAATAGGTTCCAAATGGGTGTTCAAGAATAAAATGAATGAAAAAGGACAAGTTGTTAGAAATAAAGCCAGATTGGTTTGTAAAGGGTATGCACAAGTTGAAGGTCAGTATCTTGATCAAACTTTTGCACGAGTGGCAAGATTGGAAGCCATCAGAATGTTTCTTTCATATTAATGTCATAATAACTTTAAAGTGTATCAGATGGATGTTAAGTCAACATTTCTTAATGGAGATCTAGAGGAAGAAGTATATATGGAGCAACCTGAAGGATTC
>JASDQU011375667.1:0-18406 GCA_032191745.1 Picea mariana
GTGTAAATGTGATGTTTTATCCTAAGTTATTTGGAAGGACGAGTGACTTCCAAATGGGAAGGAACGAGCTTCATGGGTGACAAGTGTCAACCCAAGTGCATGCAGTTAAAACTGTTGAGTTGAGCCATGATGGGGGTTCCTCCTCTATTCTACCGTCGAATGTCTAAACCAGGAATCCCGTATGACCTCTGCAAGAATACCCTCACACAAATCTGAAACCAAAACGGCCTGTGTTGATTTCTAGAGGAGTCGGTACACCCTCTGTCAAAACCATCGAGTCTGTGTGCGACCTTCGTGTGAATTTCTTATCACGCATCCCCGAAACCCAGAACCGTGAGTCTGTTCTATATGGATGGTTGAGAAAACTGAATGTCCCGTAATTGTTGAGCCTGGTTGGGTGGAAGCGTCTGTCTGTCATATATTTGGGAAACCCATGTTTGTTCTCCCAGTTGACTGTGGCGGCCATGCAGTTCTTGGCTGGGTGTGGTTTGTTGCGGTTGTATGTTCGTTTCTGAGCCTTGTTGTTTTTCTGCTCTGTACGGGAACAAGATTAAGGAAACCGGTTGTATGACCTATGTGTAACCTCTCTCCAGGTGAGGGAGGTGATTGTTGTTGAAGAGGTAGGTTTTACCAAGGCTATGAGTGACTCTCTCCAGGTGAGAGAGTGAACGAAAGAAGGGGAGAGCTCCTGGAAGGAACCTTGTAGCTACCACAGAGCTCGGAGATTTCTGGTCTGGTCTGTTGCTGAAGCCCAAGGCAAGGGAGGTTAGCAGCCAAAGGACTATCTAGGTGACAGAGAAGGTGTATAATCTTGGGGTGGGACAGGAATGTGGGGAAGGAGAGTTTGTGGGCAGTGGGTATAAGTGGTTCCTGGGATAGAATCATCCTTCTTTTACGTGTATTCTTCCGGTAAACCTTACCTAGCCTAGGATTCCTTACCCGGTGGAGCTTAGTCCCAGCTCAGGGGTGACCTACTGCTGAGAGTGATGAGCAGTGTGGTCTAAGGATGGGAGGTCCGTGGAAGGTCTACACGCAGTTGGTGGTGTGTGACAGTTTCAAAGATAAGTGTCACTATGTTTTGTAATTATTTAATTAATTAAATTTCATATCTGTGATTCTTTCAATGTTATCACGTATTTTGTTGTGCATATGAATTATTGTTATTTCCATTACCTCTAAAATGCTAGCAATAATTCTGTGTTTAACTGTAATTAAGCGTTTTAAGTTCATTAGAATGCATAATGTGTTCCAGAAGTGTTTTTCCACGTAGTAGCGTTGGGCCGACCATGGGGTTGATGGTCGGGGGCGTTACACATCTGGTGCTCAAGTATCACAGCGGTCTGCATAGATACATCTAGGCCGAAATGGAGTTTCTATACATCTCATCCTTAGGCGCGGCCTACTGATATGTCATCAAAATCAAGCAGAATCTCAAACAAAAGACGTGATAATTTGGGTTTGGAAAACCCTCACTGCAAAAGCTAGGAAAGGGCAGCCCCAACCTGTAGAACAAAGGAAAAAGAAAAGATAGACCACCTCAGGAAAACCAATCCAGGCCGCAAGAAAAGTAGGACACTAGAAAGACAAAGAAAGATACCAAGAAGTGTTGTGACTTCCATAAGAACCCTTGGCATAACACTATTTATTATCGCTCAAAGCAGTCGTTGGTGGCTGAGGTGAAAGCATCTGAATTAGATGTGGGTTTTGACTCTTAGTCAGAACCAGAAAGGGGGAGACGGATCATTGATGTATAACCTAATGCTACTATTGCTACCACTAATTTCCAGCCTGATGAACTAGATGAGCTAGAGGAAGGCGAGCACCTTTTTCAATCATAGATGTGGGTGAAGGGTACCCCCGCTACAGTTCATCATTGATAGTGGTAGCCAGAAGAACCTCATCTCAGCAAAGGTTTTCAAGCGACTTGCCCTGCTAAAAATGTTTCACCTGCAACCCTACACCATAGGATGGCTCCGCCAAGGAAGAGACATATGCGTCAGCCAACAATGTCACATGTCATACAACATCAAGCCCTTCAAAGATGAGGTATTATGTGATGTTTCACCTCGAAGTTTGTAATGTTCTTTTGGGACAACCATATTTATGGAAATGCCATGTTGTATATGAGTATATGCCTCGCAGTGTTATTATTACTTTGAACAAGAAATTGTACAAGATACTGGAGGCAGTCCCACCTAGTGCTATTTCCTTCATCTCTGCCAAGAAATGTAGGAGGGTCATCTCTCAAATGCAAAAGTTTGTCTTCTTCATGATTTTCTCTCTGAATGAGGGAAAGATCATAGCCACATCCAGGGTCTCTGTGGCCGAACTCTCCACACAGAAGAAGCAAGTGGATAAGGTCGTGGAATCATACTCAGATATATTATCCTCACCTACTGGGGTACCTGTGGACTGTTAGGTCAAGCACACCATCGATCTAACCCCCAATGCACTGCTACCCAATGGGCCAGTCTACCACCACCCTTTTTTGGAGAATGAGGAGATAAAGAGATAGATCTAAGAACTTCTCCACAAGGGGCACATCCATCCCAGCTCATCACCTTGTAGGATCCCAATGGTGTTGGTACACAAGAAATACAGAACATGGATACTCTGCATTGATTATCGAGCCCTAAATAAAATCACAGTCAGAAACTGATACCTGATTCCCGAATCGACGAACTACTTGATTAGCTCATGGGGGACAAATACTTCAATAAGATTGTTCTGAAGTCTGGCTACCACCAGGTCCCGATAGAATAGAAAGATGTATGGAAGACTGCCTTCAATTCAAAGGAAGGTATTTTCAAATGGTTAGACATGCCCTTTGGATTAACAAATGCTCCAACCACTTTCATGAGGATGATGGATGATATCCTGTGACCATTCACCAATACTTTTGTAATGGTGTATTTGGATGAAATTATCATTTACAACAATACTTGGGCAGAACACTTACAGCATATTCAACAGGTTTTGCGCACCCTACAACGGCACAAGATATATGCCAACTTGGGAAAATGATCCTTTGGCATTTACAGGGTCCATTACCTGGGCTACATCATTGATCAGCATGGTGTACATGTGGATCCAGCCAAGATCCAATTCATCTGTTACTGGCCAGACCCAACCACACTCACTGATCTTCAAAGCTTCTTAGGCCTTGCCAATTTCTACCATGGGTTCATGTTGGGATTCTCCCATATTGCATGGCCCCTCATCCAAGTAGCCATGGGTGGTGGAAAGAGTAAATTTGTGTGGGGTCAGTCCCAACAATAAGCATTCGATGATTTGAAGTAGCACTTGTGCTCAACCCCAATACTTTCACTATCGGACCTGCAGCAGCCCTTTGAGATTGAGACAAATGCTTTAGACTATGCTATGGGTGTTGTTCTCTATAACATCCCTGACCACCCATAGGCCGGGAAATGCTACTATGTGGAAACATTCTCATAAATTTAAATATTAAATGCATATTAAATCTAATTAAGAGATTTAATTAAACAATACAGAGTAATCACCATATTATTGTTAACATACAAAAGTAATGGAATTAACAGTAATTCATAATTGCAACGGAATACATGATAATATTGAAAAGCATCACAGACCTGCATTTTAATTGAAATTAAACACATGCATATACTTATCTTTGAAAATGTAATAACTCCACCAACCATGTGCTAACCTTCCATGAACCTCCCAACCTTATACCACGCTCCTCTTCACGCTCAGTAGTAGGTCACCCCCGAGCTAGGACCAAGCTCAACCCAGGTCAAGGGAATCCTATACTAGGCTGAGGTTATAGGAAAAATGCACAATACAATAGGAAGGGTTCTCTCTAGGAGACTTCTTATTCCCACTACTCAAAGACTCTCATTCCCCACATGCTTGCTCCACCTGGGAGTATACACCTTCACAAGAACAGTCCATCAGTGCTTCACCTCCCTCTCTGGGTCTCGGCAATAGGCTGAATCAAAAATTCTCAAAGCTTCGTAGCTGATGCTGGACTCTCTCTGGGAGGAAACCACTTCCCAGCAGACTCTCTAACCTAGAGAGAATTGTTCACAGGCATGGAATCCTTCCTTTTCTACCACGGGCCTGAAAACCCAATTCTTCAACCATTTTTCAACTCAATTCCTACAAGTTGAGGATAACAACAACAACAACAACTTTTGGTTAACTCACGGGTGACAAAAGCAACAAGAAATTGGGTGTGGGCGTCTAGAAAAATGACAATAGGCCACTAAGACACATCACAATTCAAGTAACACTGATTTTCAAGATGTGTGACAAGAAATCCACGTAGAGGTCGAACACAGACTCGACGGTTCATACAGAGGGTGTATTGGTTTCTCAAGGAAACATCACAAGGATCAGGTTCGAGAGCTGTGTGAGGGTATGCATGCAAAGATCAGATGGAATTCCCAGTTTAATACAACCCACAACAAAATGGAGGAGGAACCCCCATCATGTCTCAATTCTTGTGTTAAATTTCGTGTGCTTAGGTCGACACATGTCACCCATGAAGATGCATCATCATGCATTCCCTTTTGCACACATTCCCCCTTCCATGAACTTAGGATAAAAACATGTTTTTTCACTCATCTTTAGAATAATAATAAAATATTGTTCTCAAGGACATAAGCCCCTAAGCTTAGCCCCTCTTTCCAACTTTTCAACCCATTTTCCCTTACCCGCCCTGTGGAAGCTTAGTCCCCCATCACTCTTTCTTCGTGGTCGGTCTGCACACATCGATGTTCATATATTATATTAATGATCTTGCATATTTACATATACAAAATCAGGCTTTTGGCCTTAATACTTAGGCTCTCTAGCCCAATAAACACATAAGACCACCAAATTATCAATACTTGGCTCACCAGCCTACAAACATAATTTACAATTCATAAACATGATTACAACAGGGCTCATCCTTGGGGATATTGCAATCCCCTCCCTTTATTTTTGCATTGTCCTCAATGCAACTTTCACACAACATCAGTAAGATTTTAAAAATCTTCAAAAAGATGTGGATATTATGCCCGCATAGCATCCTCATGCTCCTATGTCGTGTCTTCACGACCATACCAGGTCCATTGGACCTTTACAATCCCTATGGCTTGATTCCAGAGATGTTTGCTTTTCCGTTCCAATATGCACACAGGATGTACTTGTAAGACACCTTCTTGCTCCACCTAAATCACATTCCAATCAATTACATGATTAACATCAGGTATATATTTCTTAAGCAATGAAACATGAAACACATTATGTACAATCATGGATGCAGGTAATGAAATCATATGTGCAACTGGCCCAATCCTTTGTAGGATTTCAAATGGCCCACAAAATCTGGCTGCCAATTTGGAGAAGCTTTCCAGCTTCAAGAAACTTCTATTGGATTTTACTTTTAGGAAAACATGGTCACCCACTTTAAACTCTCTGTGGGTTCTATTTTTATCAGCATAACTTTTCTTCCTGTCTTGGGTAGCTTTCAAATTCTGCTTAATTTTTAGCATTTGGTCTTCCATTTCCTTGAGCAACTCTGGCCCAATTACTACCCTGTCAGCTGGATTACCCCATATCACTGGATTATTTCACTTTCTACCATAAAGTGTTTCAAATGGGCTCATATTTAATGATGCTTGATACCCATTGTTGTAGGCGAATTATACCAAATGTAGGTAGTCTTCCCATTTCAATGGTTTTTCCATCACATACATCCTTAGTATGTCTTCTATTACTCGATTCACCCTCTCTGTCTTCCCATTAGACTCAGGATGATAGGCTGTACTAAAGTTCAGATTCATTCTGAACCCCTTGAATAACCCTTTCCATAAGTTTGAGGTAAATTTCGGGTCTCTGTCAGACACAATTGTCTTGGGAATACTGTGCAATCATGCTACTTCCCTCATAAAAATATCAACAACATTCACAACCTTGTGAGTAGTCTTTAGTAGAATAAAATGGGAAGCTTTCATAAGCTTTCCCACCACCACCATGATTGAATCATGTTTCTTGCCTATTTTGGGCAATCCTGTGATGAAATGCATCATCACTACTTCCCACTTCCACTCAAGAATGGGTAAAGGCTGTAGCAACCCTGTTGGGTAACTGTGCTCAGATTTAACCTCCTGACACTCCATACATATGATGATGTATTCAACAATCTCTTTCTTCATACCTAGCCAAAAGTAATGGCTCTTGACTAATGCCATAGTTTTCTGATATCCAGGGTGCCCTGCATAAGGCACATTATGAATTTCTTTCAAAATCATAAGTTTTAAGTCCTGGACATTAGGTACATAAATTTTGTTCTTGTACAAAAATATTCCATCAATTTCCAATTTATAAATCTCCACTTTGTGTGGCATATTACCTTGTTTTAGCTTTGCTACCAAATCCCTGTACTACAAATCTGTATTTGCAGCCTCTGAAATTATGCTTTTAATATAAGTTCAGTACATGCTAATGGTTGTAGCATGTAATTCATGCACTCTCCTACTGAGTGCATCAATGACTTTGTTCTCCTTTCCTTTGATATGCTTGATATCAAAATCGTACTCATAGAGAAACTCCAACCACCTACTATGTCTAGCATTCAAGGTTGGTTGATCAAGCAAATACTTCAGACCGTTATGGTTTGTCCTCAGTTCAAACCTCTTTTCCATGAGGTAATGCCTCCATTTATTTAGAGCGTGTACTATGGCTCCCAACTCCAAATCATGAGTTGCATAGTTCCTTTCGTGCTCTTTCAACTTTCTAGATTCATAAAAAATTACGAATCCATTTTGAATGAAGACACCTCCCAGTCCTTCTTTGCATGAATTTTTGCACACCATGAAAGCTTCATTTGGATATGCAATCCTCAAGATTGGAGCACTGGTTAATAGTTTCTTCAATTGCTAGAAGCTTCTCTCACAATCCTCTGCCCACTGAAATTTCTTCTCCTTCCTTTGCAAGGAAGTGATAGGGTGAGCTATCCTCGAGAACCCTGCAATAAACCTTATGTAATAACCAACTTGACCCATAAAGGATATAACTTCCATCACATTATTTGGTGCTGACCATTCTCTGATGGCCTCAATATTCTCAGGATCTACAGCTTTCCCATCCTTCGAAATAATATTCCCCCAAGTAATGGATCTACTCCTGATAAAACGAGCACTTGCTCAACTTGGCATACAATTTGTTCTCTCTTAGTACCTGCAACACCATTCTTAGATATTGTTCATGATATTCCTCTGACTTGGAATACACCAGGATGTCATCCAGGGAGACTATGAAAAAATTGTCTAGATAGTCCCTGAATACACCATTCATCAAGCACATAAAAACAATGGGTGCGTTCAACAACCCAAAAGGAAAAATAGTAATGACCATACCTTGCTCTAAAGGCAGTCTTGCTGATGTCATCATTCTTAATCCTTACATGGTGATATCTTGACCTGAGATCTATCTTTAGAAATATATTTGTATCCTTCAACTGATCGAAGAGGTCATCAATCCTTGACAGAGGATATTTGTTATTTACAGTTACTTTGTTCAACTATCTGAAATCGATACACAATCTCAACGTTTCGTCCTTCTTCTTCAGAAATAGGATCGGGGCTCCCTAACATGACACACTTGGGCATATGTACCCCTTCTTCAAAATCTCTTCAAGCTGCAATTGCAACTCTTTCAGCTCTGGCGTACTCATTCTGTAAGGAGCTTTTGACACTGGAGCTACTCTAGGCATCAAGTTTACAGAGAAATAAATATCTCTCTTCAGAGGTAATCCTGGTACCTCCTGGAATACATCTTCAAACTCCTTTAGTACCACATGATCTCCAATACATGACACCTTATCCTTAAGTTTTTCCTCCACATGGGCTGCAAATAATTGAAAACCTTTCCTATAACACTTCTTCAGCTGCATTGTTGAGATTTGTCTGCTAGCAACAACTTTGGGAATTCCTTGGACTATTCTCTGATTTCCTTCCTCATCCAGGAAAGTGAATGCCTTACTACGAAAGTCCAATATGGCATGGTGTTGGTCCAACCAATCCATTCCAATTAGACAATCATAAGAACTTAAAAGAAGAACATTCAATTTAGCCTTTGTGCTCAGTCCATTCATGCCCATTGGACAAGACTTAACCAACTCAGTGACTTTCCTCTTGGTTCCTATAGCCAGCTGCACTTACCAATACTTTTCATGTTTTCTTCTCGACAAATGCAAACTTTCCACCAGTCTAGGATCTATATAGCTATGGCTAGCCCCTAAATCAATTAAAATAGTGAAGGGGTGGTTATTGATCATACCTTCCACTTCAATCATGTGCGGCTGAAATTCAACTTGCTTGTTGTCCAGAGCTGCATATACCCTTGGCATTCTACTACCCATGTCATCCACTGTTTCATCTTGTTGAACATTATGGACAGCTCTCACTTTGCCATTTTTGTGGGGACAATCTATGTACTTATGGTTTCCCTGACATCCCCAACACTGAATGGGCGTCTATTTTGGCCTTTGTTCCCCTACGTAAGCCATTCTCGGCTATCTAAATGATGGCTTTCCTTGAGGGCTATTTCTGAAAAAAGGAGGTTTGTTTCCCTTCTGCCTCTGTTCTTTCTTGAACTTCTTCTAGTCATCCCAAGCCTTCCAAAAAGTAGGCTTTTCTCATTGTTGCTCATATAATCATTTCTCTCTTCTTATCATTTCTTCCATGGTCCTAGGGTCATCATACTGGATATTATCACTGATGGAAGGTGGCAGTCCACTCAAATAGCTTTGAATCTTGACAATATCATCTTTGATGAACAAAACATACTTCAGCAATTCCAAAAACCTTCGTTTGTATTCATCAATGGTCATGTTTTCCAGCTTGAGTTCAAAGAACTCTTTCATCTTTCTATCATGTTACCTTTTAGTCAATTATTTATTCTCAAAATACCTCTTGATTTCTTTCCAAGTGACATATTTCTCTCTAATGTGTTGCAACTACACAAGCTGATCCCACCAAATGGATGATTTTCCTTTTAGTTTATACATTGCAATTTTTCCTTCTGCATGAGAGGAATAATTCTACAATTGGAAATATTTCCTCATTCCAGGAAACCATGTTTCGACATCTTCCTCCTTCGTGTGATCTCCATCAAACGTGGGAGGCTTAATCTTGTTCATTTTTCCTTTTAGTTCATCCACTCCAGATCTCCTGTGATTTCTAGTAGGAGATGGGATTGAACTACTGTGAGGCCTCCTCTTGGAGCGACCTTGGGAGTGATGATGGTGTTTACCAAAACCCCTTGATCTTCTTCCCTCAAAAGTCTAGTGACTCCTTGTTTTACTCGAGTCTCTCTCCTGGTCAAACTTCTCTTATATTCTCTCTAGACTCTTCATCAACTTTAAGTTGAATTCACCTTGTTTATCCTAAGCTTTCTGCTATCTGTTCAGTGAGTTTGGGCATCTTTCTGCAATTTTTCAATGATCTTCATCATATGCCCTTCCTTATCTATCTCTTTTGCATGCCCATTGGAGTTCGACCCTTCAACTCCCAAATGAACATCCATCCCTTTAGCTTTGTTCTCTAAACCAGAAGCATTCTATGTCTCTTCCATTTCTTTTTCACTCAATGGAAATTCTACTCGGTTCTGGCACTCGCTAAACTTCTACAAACACAATGTGCAGACAACTGGAATTGGTCAGGCCATTATTCCTTAACAAATCCCATAGCATTCATAAGCAAATATGAATTAAGAAAACGTTCAGATTTCATGAATTTTCCAAGCTCTTCTTGGCTCTGTAACAATCCTTCAGGCTCTACCCCCTTCTCTCTTAATCCCCAACCCACATGATTGCGGGTCGTGAACACTCGCTTAGGAAAAAGGGCGCTTCGTGACTTCATGTTTCGGGAGGTTTCAAGGCATTTCACAACAACTTCTCGAGTTCTGGACTAAAGAACTCACGATGTAGGGTGGATGAACTGTCCACGTCTACCCAACATCCAATGGCTGACACTCGTTGTGGAACCTCAGGCATCTAAATACAAGTGTACTTGCATTATGTGGTTTTCTCCTAGTTTCCACGTAAAATACTGGTGTACTTGCATTATGTGGATGTGTCTATTATTGTTTATTATTCACTAATGGATGTTAATGTTATATGATGCAATAACATATTAATGATGAACTGATGAATGTTGTTGAATATGTTAAAGGAATATACACTGTGGTTAAAAAGGATTAATAAGTGGTATACATTGTTCATTACTGATTAGCCCCCCCTCTGAGTAATCCAGCAGGTTGTTGTGACCACAACAATAAGTTTTCTTTTATAAAACATTGGGTGATAAAAAAATCTTTTTTCACATTGAGACTAATAAAGTGGTTTCAATTTATTTATTTTTTGATGGGCTTATTTTCATTTTATGCCATTTTTAATTAAATTGACTATGGAATCTATTTTACATGTGTTGACAGGATAACAGGATTTTTTTTTATGGAAAATAGTGACTTCCCCTGAAGTTGAGGTACATGTTCTTAAAACTAGAATATAGGGATAGGTTTTTCCCTGCATCCATTATTCACATTATTAACCATCCATTTTGTTGTTTCAATGCCTTAGGTTCGATACTGTCAGGTTACAACATCAACCACTCTTTTTCTCACATCGTAACTTGTTCGATAGTGCCTACCCTCCATGGATTCCCTAGTTAGCACTCATATTTCCATTTGGTTCCCATGTTGCGACTTCCTGTAGGCTCGGGAACCCTCTTGTATCCCACCATGACTTGATGTTGAGCCTCATTCTCCTCTCTTCATCTATATTCTTTCCACATCATGTGGGGGTTCCCCAATTTTGTATAGTTCTTAATGGTCACCTATGAAATTTTTTCTTGCATCGTGCACCCCATCACTGCACTTCTATTTTACCAAATCCCACTTACCACTATTGTCATAGCCTTTGACCATCCTCCTCTTGCATTATTTGTCCTTCATTTTGTATCTATCTACCCATGTAGAGAACAAATACTAAGAGTGGACCTCACTCGTTAGTACCATTTGCATTCATTTTTCTTATGTTGATTCCATGCACTTGGAACATAAGAGCATGTTGTTAATCCACTCATTCTCTCCAGACAAGTACACTTTTATCTCTTTTTTAGACTCATAAAAAGACACAAAATAGACACTTCTGAGTACACTTTTACCTCTTTTTGGAACTTGTTAAAAGGCACAAAAAATAAATCACTGTGGGTATACTTTTAACTCTTTTTTGGGATCGTAAAAACTGAACAAAAAAGACACTACCGAGCACTCTTTTATCTCTCTATTGTTCTTGTTAAAGCATGAAGGAGACACCAAACACAAAAAAAAGGTAAAAAGAAAAAGTGTAGGTTTTTTTATTATCATTGATCTATTCTCGAAATGGAAACATCACTCGAATCGCCCTTGAACATGGAATATGTTTGAATCACCATATTACAGTTGAGTTTTATCTTTCCTAGGAGTCATACAAGTATGATGAGTCATAGATACTCATATGGTTGGTTACTCTTCTAGTCATCATGGAGAGTTCTTCAGTGCCTCCTGCATTGTTGCACTATATTCATCCAACTCTTGAGTCATGCTACCAGGTCACCATTATGTCATGCTATATGTTCAAGGGAATTTCAAGCCTTAGTCGAACATCTGTTGTTTTGTTGACCTTCTGTGTCGGCCATCCCTGTGTTAGTTGTACTTGGTGATTCTCTCTCTTCACATCATTTATCGGTGTATGTTTCATGTCAATTTATGGGGGATACATTATGACCCTCCTTCAACGGATCTATTGATATCAATTTCAACACATTATATAGGAGAGGGATATAGAAACCAACTAGTACCTTGGAGGTTGTAGTCCTCAATGGCAAACCTCCTCATGATCTACACTGGGTTTAGATTATTGAATGTCGATCGATTGATTCTATGAATGTTCAACTTCAAATAATCTATTCACACTCACTAGATTGTGCTAGGTACTTTGGGATACATCTTCCTCATCGGTAGGTCCCCTTGCATCTGTTAACAGTATACCTCAATGACCAATAATTAGATTGTTTCTATCGTGCTTGACATCAACTCACATATTCGCATGTTGTATGTTTGTACCAACGAGGTTTGGGATGAAGAACTTGGGTTTGGGGCCACATCCTTCCTTTACAACACCCCCTCCCAAGTTGCTATGGAGTACATCACTTGTCTATGAGTACTTTGAAGGATTCATGGGAACTCTCCTCAATGCTTGTTGTCTTCCTGATATATAGCTTTTGATATATATATCCACATTGTATTTTCTCATGGCTATGATCTTATTGATGACATGGATACACTATGCATTATTTCATAGCCATGGTCTTTCATTTCATGTCATGAATTCGTAATGTATTGCGTGTCGACCATGATTTGATACTCTGCAAATTCTGATCATGTCTACCTTGGGGATGGTCTATATATTTTGTTATCCCTGGTTTTTTATTACAGGTACCCTTTGACTTTCAGAACTCTTTTGTCTCTCCTCACAGCATCTCACATGGATTCTATTTTATTGTAATGTGTTTTGGCCATCCATTCCTTTCTCGAGCTCACACATTAGGGGGCATTTGTTATAGCCTTAATTTCCACCCTACGTGATCAAAGAGGAACAAAAAGAAATATGAAATCTAATTCACAACTCTACCTCAGGATTTAGATCATTTTTCTAAGGTGTCACAAGTCACACAAAGACAACAAGCAACATGTCATGGATCAGTTGTAGTGCAACCCATGACACCCTCTATAATGTTCTAGATTTGTGGAGTTTTTAAGAGGCAAGAAAAGTATGAGTTGGTTCTTCATGGTATGAGCCTTGGAACTCGTATCATTTGAGTCTCCATTGGTCTCTATAAGATCTAAAATCTCTCCTAAGTCTCTTCCAAGAATCTATATAAAGAAGGAAAATCTTGAGCATGAGTAGGAAGAATTATTTACAAATCCATGATGCCAAAATTGAGAGGTTCTTCTCCATCTACATCAATTGCAGTTAGTTTTTCTAGCTTGGTTGAAGAGATGAGGGGAAAATAGGAATGCAACTACACTAAGAGGTAATGGTAATGATGTATTTCTATTTTTCAAGTTAATATATCATTGGTTTTCCCCTATGAATTTTTGTATTTTAAGCATGAATGTTGAGATCTGATTTATTTGACCATAGATCATGTTAGATCAAAGCTAGATCTAGGATTATAACTATAATAAGAGAAGTA
The DNA here is from genome assembly GCA_032191745.1 of Picea mariana. Classification (NCBI taxonomy): domain Eukaryota; kingdom Viridiplantae; phylum Streptophyta; class Pinopsida; order Pinales; family Pinaceae; genus Picea; species Picea mariana. Next base: position 13,272 of record JASDQU011375667.1, read on the forward strand.
GGAAGTATTTTTTTTTCTCTTGTTTATAGGGAGAAGGTTGTAGAGGCTAGAGTTGGAACTTCAGGACTGCAATAGCCAGGACATACAAAGGAAAACCTTTAGGAAAATGTATATTATTCCACCATTTCTTAGTGTAATTGTGAATCAAATTGCTTGAGTGTAAAGTAAATCGATAGAAGTCTAGCTCACTATTTGTCTAGGATCAATAGGAAAATTATAGGGAGATTTTACTATCCATCCCTGAGATTTTATCCATAACACTAATATTTAATTCACTAATACTAATTACTTTATCATTTCATTAAATTGAACTCAACCAATTAATAAAAACACTTTACTTTAATAATTCCTTTAATTAGAGTAAATTACCAAGGTACAAGGCATTGGATGGCTTCCACACATCTAGACACTTAGACTTGTGTGAAAGTATATGTTCAATGCTACCAACATCAAAAATTCTTTCCAAGTGAGACCATTTTATCATCCATGGCTAATATCTAAGACTCATTATCTTCAACCTCCATTTCCTCTTTCACAATTCTAGTGTCATCAATGTTAGAAAATAAATAAAATATACATTTGAAATCAAATGGACTATAATTATACATTTCTAGTTTCCTTATTTGTTGAGTGTACTTATTTAAAGTTTTAGGTGGATTTTCTTCCTCCTCTTCCAAAATCTCTAAACCTTCCTCCTCATCAAGTACATAATGGAATTCTTGTTCATTTTTCAGTTCAATTTTATTGGTATTGGGTGGTAGCTAAAAAAATTACTTCTTCTCATCGTCTTTAGGGTGCACCATTGTGGGAGAAGACTTAACTTCTTTGAAAATAACATTCCTTCTATACAAAAAATTTCCAGCCATAGGATTCCAAATGTTTTACCCTTTCACACCAATTCCATTACCAATGAAGATACAATTCATATCCTTGTTATCCAACTTCAAGTGCTTCTCCTTAGGGATATGATCATATGCATCACGCCAAAAAACACAAAGATGACGAAGTGAAGGCTTCTTTTGCATCCATTTACGACATGCACAAAACTTCTACAAAACCTTAGGTGCCAAAAAACACCTTGTAAGAATTTGAGTCTAAATTTTCCAATACTGAAGCTCAAGTTGAAATTTCTCTGCAAGACCTTATTGCATATTAAGGAGACAAAGGTAGATATATGGAGATAGAGGCATTTGAGATAGATAAGTAAAAAATAGTTCCTTGGGAAGAATCCAAATGGAGATACAGGAGTAGCTACATGGTTAGCATGATCCAGATGGATATCGATGGTGACCCACCTTTTCCAAGTGGCTCAAAACAGTTTTATGGCAATTTTGGTAATTTACTATTTTTAGCAGTTTTTAACTTCCAGGGCCATTTTGAGGGCCTAAATGAAGGTTTTTTAAGATCAAGTTTCTCAATTATAGCTGAAGGATCTTATTTATCCCCCTAAATGAATATCCTCGATGATACCTTTCCAACAAGATATCGTGCACCCCAAACAAAGATCATATGCCAAAGTTACACCCCCGGGAAGTTGATACACCAAACTACCCAAAACGGGGTCCACAAAATTGTTGGCTTTTCATATTTTGGGGTTAGGGTTTTGGATTTTATTTATGATGAAAAGGCCTTTGGAGCCTCATTGTGAAATCATCTTCTTGCGAACATGAGTAGCGTATACATCTCTTCTCAGAGATAAGCTCCCACCATTCTAGAGAGTCTTTCACTTTGTATTTTTACAGTCTTTGTACATTTTCACTCATTAATAGAAAATTGTGTATTACTGTATCTATGTGTTTATGATTGCATCTTTGATACATTTCTTTTATATTATTGGATATCTGATATATCTCTGTACATTGCTTTATTATATCTCCGCTCTCATTTCGTTCCAAAAATAATCCGAATCAATGGTATCAGAGCATGCTTCTCTTGATCGTTTTTTCAGTGCATGTCCCCAACGAAGTCCAAGTATAGAAAGTTGGGTCTCAAGCTTGTCTCTCTAAATACAATCTCTCTCATGCGCCCAATAAAGCCTCCATGGTGTAAGAAAAAAAAAATGAAGAAGAAGACAATTCTATCAATATGTTGCTTGAGTAAGATCTCACGTGACAGAGGGACGAAATGATGGAGAATTTTTCCCACATCCTTCAATGCATGTCAATTTAATAGACACATCTTTATTAAACAACCACTTTGGAAGCAACTCTCCTTTCAAGGTACAGGTTAATTTTGATATTCTTGTATTTGAAGGTCAGATAGATGTGGATGCCCTAGACAAATGGTTAAATCTGTTAGAAGGTTATTTCTCTATTCATAATTTTTCCGACAGGGAAAATATCACCTTTTCACTCCATAAAGCTCTCCCCCATGTCAAACAATGGTGGGAAACTTACTGGGAGCAAAGTTACATAGAGGGGTCTGGAATATATGGGGCCGAACCCACTTGGGATTTTTTTGTGGATGCGGTAAAGGAACAATATTACCCTATTGGAAACTATGAGGACCAGTACATGACATGGACCACACTGGAGCAAGAGAAGGGACAATAAGTTCTGGAGTTCACCAATACCTTCCAAACCTTTCATACCAAGTTTGGTATCAAAGACTCTGAATGACATTTGGTTCTGAAATACTATGGGGCTCTACATAGATACATCCAAACTGAAATGGATTTTCTGGACATCTCATAACCCGGTGCTACTTATCGATATGTTGTTAAAATAGAGCATAAATTTAAGCACCAGAACAAACAGGAGTTTGGGTCTGCAAATCTGCAACAACCAAAGTATGATAAAGATGACCCTAATAAACAGTCTCCCAAAAACTAGTCCAAGCCACATGAAAAGAAGGGTCACGGGAAGACAAAGAAGGACACTGAAAAATGGTGTGATTTCCAAAAAATCCCTTGACACAACACCAAGGAATGTCTCTCAAAACAATCATCGGTGGCCGATATCAAAGGCAAGGAGCTGAACCCTAATTCAGAATCTGATTCTGAAAATACTGGTAAAAGACAGATCATCGATGCAGACACCACTATTATTGTTGTGACTGCAAAAATTCAACCAGAAGAACCAAAATATCCTGAAGAGGGGGAGCACCTTTTTCATTAACAGATATGGGTGAAGGGGACCCCACTGCATTTTATTGTTGATAGCGGAATCTAGAAGAACCTCATTTCAACAGAGGTCGTCAAACAGTTGGGATTGTCGACAACCGCACACCTGCAGCCATACAACATCAGGTGGCTTTGCCAAGGATGAGATCTCCATGTCAGCCAACAGTGTCGATTGTCATATGACATCCATCCCTTCAAGGATAAGGTATTATGTGATGTTGCCCCACTGGATATCTGTGATGTTCTCTTGGGACAACCATAGATGTGGATGCGCCATGTTGTTTATGATTCTCAACCCTGCAGTGTCATTTTTTCTCTGGGAGGTCATCTCTACGGAATACCATAGGTAGTTTTGAATACTATTCCACCTAAACAGTTCCACAAGGTAGTATCTCATACTACAAAATCCAGCTTCTTCACAATCTATTCAAAAGGTGAACAAAAGGATATTGCAACCACTACAGCCTCGACCCAAGAACCTTCTATCCAACATAAGAAGGTTGACAAGATTATAGAAAAGCATAAAGATTCCTTTTGCACAAATGCATATCATGCATCCAGACTAGTTAAAAAGGTCCAACCCTTCTAGCCACGTGTTCGTGACAACCTTCAACAAGCTAAGTAGCGCAACTTCTCCAACAAAGCAAGCAACTCATTAAGATGCAGATTCAACAAACGATTTTCCCTCTCCGCTGGGAACTCAATGCAATGGATACCATTGCTTCCTAAAGAGGGAGGATTGATCCAGGTGGATATTGATGGCCATCCACCGTTTCCAACTGGCTCAAAAAAGTTTTATGGCAATTTTGGTAATTTACTATTTTTAGCAGCTTTTAACTTCTGGGGCCATTTTGAGGGCCTAAATGAATATTTTTTGGGATCGATCTTCTTAATTATAGTTTAAAGATTTCATTGATTCCCCTAAATTAATCTCCTCAACGATACCTTTCAAACGAGCTATCGTGTGCCCCAAACAGAGATCATATGCCAAAGTTACGCCCTCGGGAAGTTGATACACCAAACTACCCAAAACAAGGTCCACAAAACTGTTGGCTTTTCATCCTCCGGGGTTAGGGTTTTGGATTTTATTTATGATAAAAAGGCCTTTGGATCATCATTGTAAAATCATCTTCATGCAAATGCAAGTAGCAGGCAAATCTCTTCTCAGAGATAAGCTACCACCATTCTAGCAAGTCTTTCACTTTGTATTTTTACAGTCTTTGTACATTTTCGCTCATTAGTAGAAAATTGTGTATTACTGTATCTCTATGTTTATGGTTGCATCTCTGATACATTTATGTTATATTATTAGATATCTGAGATATCTATGTACATTGCTTTATTATATCTCCACTCTCATTTCATGCCAAAAATAATTCGGATCATAGCAAAAGGCTATTATAAAACTAAATTCTTCCATCAACAAGCCATCTAGAAGAATACTATCGAAAAAATGAATGATCTGCTAGTGGAAAATAACTCAAGTCCTTAAATGAAATCTCTCAAGTTTTTCACCACTTTAGCTTTATCTACAAGGATCTAGAGTAGGTGAACATTAGAGAAATTATCTCATTATCTTTGGAATTTGGAAAAATGTTCTTAGAAGAAGATGATTGGGAACATATGAAGCCTGTATATAAGGAGGATATGATTTTAGTAATGAACTCATTTCAATATGTTGAATCTTCAAGTCCACAAGGATGGTTGGTTGAGTTCTATATGTTTTCCTATTATTGTATATGGTTTATACTTTATCAAAAAATTCTCCTATACTTTATAATGTTTTATCATTCAACGAAATATTAGCCATCCTTGGTCGAGTTCTATGGTGAATCTTCAAGTCCATACCCCCCGCCCCCACCTGCCTCCTCCCCTCTAGTAGAATTATAGCACCTCTCATACTCTATGCAGTCATCTTAGACTATTACATTTTATACTCCAACATTATTATTTACGTAGCTTGATATTACCATGGAAGGCCTAACACACAGTCCATATATGGGAATTTACATCA
>JASDQU011375668.1:0-10009 GCA_032191745.1 Picea mariana
TCAGATACTCAAATAACCATCACCATTGGATTAAATTCGCAGGGTCTTGCATTTATCCCATATGCCCACTGGCTGTGACCATGGGCCTAATCAAGATGTGTTTCACATTTTGCATTTCGACAATCCTGTGTTGAAGGGTCTCGACGCTCCAAGTTGTGATCCCCAAAATGGAGCTTATCTCTGCTAGCTCCTCCCTCTCACGTGACCACCGACAGTGACCACAAGCTGCACTAAAAGGGACTTCACGATTTCATGTTTCAGCATTCTTGTCATGAGTGTTCTTGACACCTCCAACTCCTGGTATCCAAAACTCCAAAATGGAGTCAGATCAACGGTCCACAATCTTGATGATTCGACGGTCTAGATATTTTCGTGATCTCGCATATCACGATTCCTGTGATGAAGGGTATCAACACTCCAAGTTGTGATCCCTGAAATGAAGCTTAGCAATTAGCTCCTTCCCTTAAGCCTTCGACGATGTGACCTTGTCTATGACCAAGGGCCAGACCTTATCGCGATTTCGCATATCGCGAGTTGCAAGGTTAGAGCATTTCCTTTCTTTGAATTTTGAGTTAGAGAAAAGTTAATCCCTCTCCACATGTCCCTCTTGGATCAACGGTCATGATCTTATCATGATTTAACAACTTCACGAGCCTTTGTCATGCCTGATCAACGGTCCACGATCTCCCTTTGATCAACGACTCAGATTAATTCGTGGTTTCACATTTCGCGATTTCATAGGATAGAGCACCTCCTTTCTTTGACTTTCTAGTTAGCGAAATGCTAATCGCTCACCATGTTCCCTCTACATCCAACGTTCCAAAACATACCTCGATCCAAACTTCCAGATCAATTCTCAGGATTTTGCATATCACAAGTTCCCACACCATGTTCCATTGACTCATCCAATGTGCAGGTCATTGAAATTCTAGTCGCTTTCCATGTGTCCTTCTTGAAGATGGACAGTCCTCCTGCTTTCGGGATTTTGTAGGCCCGCTTCATCTTGCACATGAAGACCGTGCTCCTTCTTATGGATCCAATGACGGTTGGTCTTCGGGTTCAGATCTGGCGCCTGAGATCTATTTTATTGTATTGTGTGCTCCTCCTATCAGAATTTAGATCTGACGGTCATCAAGAATTCTGAATGGGATCCAATGATCAATGTTTCTCTTCACTGTTGATCTTTCCATTGTCATGCCATTATCACTGCACTACTTATCGAGCTGATCTTCGCCATCAATGACAAACACACATACTCTGCCTTTGTCTGAAAACATGCCAACTCATTTGAATTACACTTAGAATATTGTGCTTCATATCTTTGACTAGTAGAACATTTTCCACCTTGGCATCTTTACTTCCAATCTTGATTGTGCCTCTATCTATGATTTTGGTTGAGTTATCATTTCTAAACAAAATTGATCCATCTCGTTCCTTCTTCAAGGTCATAAACATGTTCTTGTCACATGTCATATGCCTCAAACAACCACTACCAACATACCATCGACTTTTCTTGTGTTGAACTTGTAGAGAAATCAAGCATTCTTCAGTGTTGAATTTATCTTGCTTCATTTTACATCTCCTTTTTGGTTCCTGTTTGATATTCTACTTTGGTTCCCTTGGAGGAATAATCATTCTAAAATCTTTGGCCAAGTGTCCAATTTTTTTGCACTTGTAGCATACTACTTCATTACTTAGTGAACCAAAACTATTGTGATTTTTTTTTTGTTCTTCATGTGACTTTATAGGACAACTGTTGTTCAAATAGCCTTCATATTTGTTTCTATTCTTGGCATAGGCTCTACAATTTGCAACTTTATGTCCAAAATTGTTACAAGAATAACATAAACCAAGAAATATAGTTTTATACCTGGATGTAGGGGATATTCTAAATGGTGTTTCTCTTATGAAGCCATCTTCTTCTTGAGATGTTGTTGATTGTCGATTCTATGTTCTGAATATTCTAGGTGGTCAAGTTCCTGTAACAATTTCTGCATAACTACTTTGTTATGCTTCCTATTTTGTTGTCTTAGAGCTTGAACCTTTCTCAGTCTACATCTAGTTGTATCCTATCCTAGACCTGTCATAGTTAGGCCTTTGACTGTTGATGATATCATCCAATATTTTGGTGTTATCCTAATGCATATCTTTCTTCTGAAGATATTTTCTTGAGGTGACTATTTCTGCTTCCAAGATTTCAATCATCTTCTCCTTATCTTCTAACTGATTTCTAAGTGTTCCTTCAATCTTTCTATCGTCTTCTACTTGGATTTTTAACTTCGTGATTATCTTCTTATTTTATTCTGAGTTGGAATTTTGTGATCCTTCTTTCTTCTTTAGCTCTGCCTTGAGTGACTTATTTTTCTTTCTTTCTTTCCATAGTTCTTCGAAGGAACTGATTAATTTTGTTGTGAGATCGACTTCGCCTTCTTCTTCATAATATTCAGAATTTCCATGAAGAGTAATCTTTCAGAATCATTGTCACTATCATCATCCTCATTTGATGAGGAGTTGTATTCCTTTGAGTAGAAACTTTTCTTGAAGAATTTATTTTTGTTCCTTTTCTTGTCTCATTTTTTATTTTTATTTTTCTTCTTAGGATCTTCTTCTTCATCGCTACCTTTATTCTTAGCATAAGGACATTTAGAATAAAAATGACCAATACCAACACAATCAAAACATTTCAATGGAAGCATACCTTTTTACTTGTCGGTTCCTCTTTTAAATTCCTTACAAAGTTTTCCACTTCTTCATCCTCCTATGAATCATTGATGCAACCCTAGTTTTAACTTTTGCTTCTTTGTCTTCTTGGATTCTTTTAATGTTGCTTCCTTCGTGATTGGGATCTCTTGTTCTATCCTCATTTCATAAGCTGTGAATATTCCATGTAGCTCGTCCATGCTCAAACTATCAAGATCTATTCTTTCTTCCATGGTTGATATCTTAGGATCAAATCTCATAGGTAGAGATCTTAAAACCTTTTGAACGACCATTGATTCATCAACTTCTTCTCCCAATGTTAGCACTCGGTAAATGGTTGGGCTGAATGGAACGATCTACCAAGGTAACCTACAACCAACTTTAAGACTGGAAACTAGCCTTGCCAATCTAGAGAGGGCTCTCTCTGAGACCTAGTCTCTGATAGATAATAACTTTGGATTGATGGCTAGATTTAGATGCTTGAGGAAAAAAATCTGGTTTCGCTGGAAAGGAAATATAGTACTTTTGGGATATGGAGTCAACCCCCTGAAAATGAGAGAAATCAATGACTGGTAAGGGAAGATTTGAGAGGATAAAGGCTAAATAGGAAATGGTCTTTCAGTTTCAATATCGTTGTGTATGGAGAAAGAAAGGAGAAACATAAAACAAATCAAAGCACCATTAAAGATCAATTCCAACTTAACTTAGAAGAAAAACACAGAGTTTAAGCACCATGGGATGAATTTTAAACCCTTTAAATATTTCCAATTTAAACAAATGAAACAGACATGAATTTGCAGGAAACAGGAAGTACATATAAATATAGGATCAAAATACATCAAACCACCACCATTAGAATCTTTTCATCAAAAGCTTTAGGACCTCTGCATTATATTTCCATCAAATTCTGAAAATTACATTCAAGATTCCTCTGTCTACACTACTTTTCCAACCTTGCTTACATCAAAGAGATCAAATATATAGAAAACTAACACCCTCCAGGGTTGTTATGTTGGAACTACTTTCCCCTAGAATCCCAGATTCAGTTACTTCCCCCCTAGACAACCTTTTCAATAGAGTTTACTAAAAATCAAAACTCGAACGCACCCAATCATAACATAACCAACACATATGTTTCAATCATTAGGTCATGAGTAATATTCGACCATCAAGTTGCGGTAAATTGACATTTTATTTCAAGAAATGTCCTAGTAATCATGTGTATTGCTGGAAACTATGTCACCTTTGTATAACGGACTATGGTTGTTGATGCACGATCACTAGCTATAGTGTGCGCATGGAGAGTTTACATAGAGGATATCCATTTGTGGTCAATCTTCCAATTCCAGGTGGCAGCAACGGTTGGGGACCATGCATCTCTTTCAAAACTGGCATGTGTTTCATTAATACCTGCTTTTTCATTAGGTGAGCTTACAGCATTTGCATAGAGAATATTCATTGTGCAGGTGTTGTGTCAAACGTTTTGTTAATGTAATAAATAAGGATATGTACAAAGAAATATTCCATGCCATGACACAAAAAGACAAAAATGGGGCTCTCTTACTCATGCTTCTGGTGTCACCTGCAACCTTAAATATCTGATTGTTTTTCTTAAAAACCAGTTATGTTTGTTCAAACTCTTCACATGTCTCAAAAAAACCATGTTTCTTTTCATTTTTTATTGAGCACTGGCAAGAGCTGCATATGCATTATCAATGGCTGGTCTAGAATCTTTAAAATGCTCTGTGATTTTTTCTTCTAACACCCTCTGTTCCTCCCGAATCTCAATGATTACATCTTGAGCCTCTCTGAGCTATTTTTTAAGCCAATTTACATTCCCTCCTCTCAATGTGGGCAAGGTAGGGGGTAATTGACCTACTCGACTCTGTGACACTGGTGTTTCAATGGTCCTTTCTGCCATTTGTCTTCTTAGATATTTGTTCTCTTGATAAAGTTTGGCAATAATGTGTTGCTCTTACTTCAGTTGCTGCGAAAATTGTTGAACATTTGCATTCTCTTCTCCTAACTTCTCCTGTATTTCATCAATTCCCTCATTTGCACCTTCAAAAATATATAGCTAAACGGTGCACATGGGAAATCTCTTGCCAAAAGACTTGGTGCACAGTTTAATGGGAGCTTGGATCTCCTCAATTTTATTAGTCAACCTTGACCTTCCTTTATTCTAGGATGTTGGCGGACAAGACAATGAGTCTTCTATTTATTTTCATTTTCTTTTTCCTATAAAATCTTCCTTTCTCACCTCTACACTATGAAGCGTTGGTTCCTCTACAGATAGAGGAATCTCTCCTTTGGGATCTCTAGGAATGTTAGCTGAAATGAGAAAAGAATCCCATTCCTTGTTCAAATGTCCCAATTCTTCAACCACTAACATCTTGATTAATGAAAAATGGAATAAATTATTTCTTGGTTGATCATCCTTGGTCTGGACAATCTCCGCCATCTTTCCTAGGCTCCGACAGAAGAAAAAAGGTAATTTTAAGGGATTTTTCCCTATGAAGTGCATCAGTAACCTGATGTGATATGGATACACCTTGTCGAACCTTCCTTCACAGGTGAAATATCTTATTATTATATTTAGAAGTTTCTTGAAAGGTTCTAGGAGATACTAGCTTGGAATGTCGGCTCAAATTTTCTGATTTACACATTCAGGCTTGATGAAGTCCTTNAACACAAAATGTCTAAAGGCATTCCTTTAAACCATTTCTCTCTGTGTTGAGGGATCTTCGTCGCAGCTAACAATGTTTCCTCCATCACTCGTAAAGTGATTCATGTAATTGTTGTGCTGACCCCAATAAAATTGACAGCGAACTGCTCAACCAGCTTCACATTATATCCTTTGATCCTTTCGCAGAAACGCATACACCCAGCTTGTTCAAAAGATTCCCTAATTGTTGGGTCTTCATTTGTTAACTCCAGGTCCCGAGGTTCAAACCTCACGACCCTGCCACTTCTCACCTTCTTTCTTATGCTTTGGGAAACTTCCATGATTCTGGTATATATTGATTTCATGCATACATTAATGAATTGTGATACTCTCTCTACGTGGAAAATAAGAACGATGAAATTCATAGATACTGTGAGAAAGATAGAAACAAAAATATTAGCACAAAAAACAAAATTAGCCACAGAAATTACTGGTGCAGAAGTAAAGCACGACAGAAAATTTCGGCGTAGTGGGGAAACTCGGTGCAGTAGCAAACAACAACAACAGACTTGACGTGGTAAGGAATTGTGATGGAAAATTCTGGTGTAGTGGAAAACTCGGTGTGGCGGTAAAGCAAGAGGGAAATCAGCACAGTGGGGAAACTGGGCGGGGTAGCAAAGCACTAGGAGACTTGGCGCGAGATGGAAAATTTAGGCACAATGGGAAGACTCGGAACGACAATAGGGAATTCATGAGGAAGAAGGTTGACTGTGAGAAGAAACAATTCATCCAAAACGTTAGTTTGCAGCGAGCTCCAAATAATTTAAGCAATGGTTGAAAACAATGGATGGGATGCAGGGAAATGAACACAACAGACTTATGTAATGACTGGCAGTGAATAACCTTTACGCAGTGAAGGGATATAGAGCTTGCTGAAAAAACTACGGTTAATGCACAAACTCTGAAACTGAAGGAGAGGCATGAAGGGTGACCAGTATTTATGCTTGAATGAATATGAAATGAAATCATGGAAAAGGTCAGTAAATCCATGGCAGTGAGAAGTTAGAAAGAAGGTTGAAGATTTGCACAGTAGACTCGTGCAACGAGTACAATTTGAAGTGTGCAAAGTACAATTGATAGGAGTGCCATGATTGTTAACTCTTATGACCTCACGATTATGGAATGATGCTCATAATATATTTCGACGTGACCTTTATCCCAACCACTTGACTCGACTTTTGGTACGGAATTCCCACCTGTTCGACATGACTCGAGACTTAGGGAAATGGACCCTTATGATTTAAACATGGGGAACCTTACACCCCTTTAGCCAACTTATAAACAGACCCATTACTCAATGACTTCGAACCACTCTTTATTTGGCCATTGACCTTACAAAATTTGACGCACAAAATGTGACTCATCTAGGACTAACTCTAACTGCAAAAATCACGGTGCTAACACCCAGTACTCTAATAGTGTCCATTGTTTCTTCAACTCATAGAAAGTAGTCTACAATGTATTCATCTTCCTCATATTCAATTTCTCAAACGTAGATCCAAGGTTTTGAAGCTTAGTTCCCTTAACTTTGGTATCTCCTTCGTAAATATTTTTAATTTTATCCCAAAGATCCTTTGCAGTCTTGCAATGCATAAATTTGACAAATATTGAATCATCCAGACTGCTCAGAATGGTGCCATTAGCATTTGAGTTCTTTTCGCTTAGTTTCTTTCCATCTTTTTCATTTGGGGGAGTAGCTAGCACTGCATATTTGTCTACTACTGATTGTCAAACATCAAATCCCTCTGCCTGTAAAATTTTTTGCATACTTTTATTCCAAAAGGTATAGTTCTGACCATCAAATCTTGGTTCTCCAATCTTAACGTATTCCATGATCTCCTTCCACTGGTTAAATTTTTTCTTAAAGGACCTACTCTGATAAAAAAAATTGGAATACCGAGAAGAGGGTGGTGAATCAATATGAACACTTTATTATCACTTTTAACCACCATATGCAATCATTAACTTCATCAATTGTATATCATAAATATATCATGAGCAATATAAATCAACAAAGCATAATATACATCCACAGAAACATAACACACCCGAATTTACATGGAAACCCAAATGGGAGAGAACCATGAAATTATTTTCTTATATATCAAAAGAATACATTCACTGGAAGCACCAACTTCCCAATTCTTCAGCTACAACTGGAAGGAGGCTACGACCCCCTATTTACAAGCTCCAACCTGAAGGAAGCTACAACTCCCTGAATTCTTTGGCTCCAACCAGAAGGAGTCTCCAACCCTTTGATTCTCAAGCTCTAACCTAAAATAAGCTCCAACTCCCTGTGTTCTCTGGCACCAACCGAAAGGAGGATAAAACCCCCTTTCCTTTCCCTGTCATATCGCCCTAAAATATAAATGTAGACCAAACTATCACTACCACTGATACTGACACTGACTCTGATAATCAACCTGTAATAAACCTGTCATCCAATATGTCACCGTCTCATCAACCTATAACCTGTCATTGTCACATCAATCTGTAATTGAGCATGAACCTGTAACCTATCACTTTCCTCGTTGTTGTATCTTTCACTGAAATATCAACCAAATATTCTCATATAGACCATATCAACACCAAGTATCCAAACGATGTACCACAATATACCTCAAGCATGCATCATACCATATACCATAAGATATGCCTCAAATATATACCAATATCACAAATATGTGCTTCTAACAATGAACCATAACAACCATATACAATGTACCAAGGATATGTCTCAAGAATGTATCAATGACACCAAAACATGGACCTCAACCATATGCAACCATAAACCAAAAAGGGCCTCCAAAACATGCCTCAAGCATGTGCCATATCATCCATGATAAACACACATAAAGAACATACCTATGATCTTGTAGACACTTTGATGTATCAGATAACAACTAAGTAAACCAACTTGAGCATCAACAATCTGGTACAAGCATCTCTTCATACCCTTTCACAATATTTTCACGAATTCACGACTTCCTTCACTACTAACCACGATTATCCACAGATTTCTCCATTGCATCCTGCATACATCTGCTCCCTTTTGACCTGCAATCTGTGGATACCACAAAAACTAGGGTCAATAACATTTTTTGCAACTCTGAGACTTTCACCTTTGACCTTCCTTCGCAACTTTAGACTTGCTACCTCAGACTCAACCTCAAATTTGTTAATAGACCAAAATTTCTTCACAAGATAGATAATCAATAGAGATGTGTGTTAATTTTCCTTATGAAGGACTCCTTGTGGGGTATTTATACTTTTTATAAGTAGCTTATTTCCTTTCTTTAAGGGTTTCTTATTACAACCACTCAACCCTTTCATTAATTGTCTTGTAACCAACTAAGGACTTTGTAACCCATCTTTGGGGCTTCCAACTTTATGACCCCATAACTCCTCAACCATGAGGAACCATGTGGCATACCGCTTATCACTGGAAAAGACACGACAAGGAATATCCATTTATCACTGTGTTACTTTCATTTACACTGTCCTTCATGTCCTTATTCCTAAAACAACTTTGGGCTTCATGACCACACCTCTATGGCTTCTTGTAGACTTATTCAAAGTGTCTTCCCATGAGGGCCATGCTTAGAGATATGCCATAAGGGGACCACATTGGATACTTCTCGAACTACACCCATCACTTTTGTTGACATCAATGACAACCATTTCTTGTTGACATCAATGACAACAAACTATCCAACAAAATTTCTCTATAATTGGATTACATCAAACTCCATATCAAAGCATTGGATAAAAAATTCACCCTTATGGTAGAGAAGACAACAATATTTGGCTTCAATGACCCAAGCAATGGAATTCCATAGGTTATGGAGGACAATGTCCCCTCTCCTCCAGTCTAATTTCTTATGATTTGTTACTTATTTTTATATGCTTATCACAGATCCTATATATAGGATGAACAACACCAGATAGACTCTAGAATAGTGGGTGATAGGTCTTATAATTTTTGTGGATATTATTTTTTTTTTTATAAGTAAAAAAGGAGGATCCTATTAAATTAACTGATCAGTTTTAAAAAAACCTTTGGAATGCCAACTGTCTCACTGAAAACCGGAAACCGAGACAGTTGGCTTCCTATGCAACTTGTTTCAAAAAACTGTCTGCCATATGTCCTGCCCGAAGAAAACCAGGAGATATGGAAGCCATTAGTCTGAACATGTTCCTTTATCTTACTTATAACAACATATTGAAAGTTTGACAAAGAAAGAGCCCTAGTTCTAAACAAAACAGTTCCTCTAACCGTAATCATTAACCGTAGAAATTACCCGGTCGGTTTAGCCTCTCCATCATTCGTTCCTGCTCTAGCTGGCAGCACAAATGGTTGTGCACACGTTGGGCACCGTCGTCCTGGTGACATGTTGGAGTAGGAATCATACATCATGTCTAGGCGTTGGTTGATTTGAAGGCCACGGTGAATTTGGTCTTCCACCAGGCTTCGCGTTTCAAACATCAACTCCAAGTGTTTCGGGTGGAGAAATGGCGACTGGACACTCCATAATTCCTACACGATCAAGAGGGGACGTGACATAGAGGCCTTGTCACCCTCCC
>JASDQU011375668.1:18353-29572 GCA_032191745.1 Picea mariana
CTTCTTCTTCTTCCTCTTCACAATCTATGTAGAATAATTTCTTCTCACCACACTTATGTCCCTTACTGTACTTGCTGTCACAATTAAAGCATAAACCTTTTGCTTTTATTTCCTCCAATTGTTGAGGTGTCAACCTTGTAGGTTGAGGTGTTTTAGGAGAAGGAGCATTGTTCTCGCTTGGATAATTCACCAACTCTAAAGAAAAATGACCAGGAGGAAACCAAATTTATGTGGTGATTCTCTGAATACATTTGCACAAGAAGCCCCAAATATCATTGGTCAAGAGATTACAAGTATTATTATACATTGTCGCCTCAATAAATAAATATTGATGATATTTGGATATCATGGATTTCTAAGGAAGGGTGTGTCCCATAAGTTTTTGAGGTTACAGAACTAATTTATGGTGCACAAATAAGTACGAAAAGAATCAAAGAATCATCCAATTGCAGGGATAGTCCCCAATTTCTCTTGGTACATCTACTTTCAAAAATATGTTAAAACTACTTGATCTGACCATAACATTCAAAGTTGATTAAGATAAATAATTTATGAAAAATAGAAATGAAGGTAGGGACCTATTGCCGCAATATCTGGAAAACCCGGCGACAATACCAGAGGACTTATCGATTATACATGTCATTCAATTGAGAAACACATATCAAGAAATGGCATGGCTCCTAGATAGGGTCCTTGGCCAAGATTCAACTGCTACAATTCCTCATCTGGCTCTTTATATTTTATATTTTTCTATTCAAGAAAAAGGGATTTTCAATTGGTCTAAAATCATCTCTTCTGAAATACTGTTCCATTTATCAAATTTTAGAAAGAATAAGAAGTTATCTATGTATGCATACTTAATATTTTCCATCGCATATTATCGTGTACTTGAAGGTTTTCATTTAGCAAAACAAGTTAATTGCAAGATAGACCTTGTTCACACATGGTACCCTGTTGCGTGGAAACAAAAAGAAATTTACCATTTTTATGAAGTTTATGATGCATTTGTTTATTCTTTCAAGAAACTTGTATTTGGAAATGGTACTTTGAGACTATCATTGGATGCGGAAACCTTTTTAGATAAAGGGGTAGTTTTGAATCAAATGAACATTACAACATAATCAGAGTTTATTGTTCTCGAGAAGCCCCAATTTATCTTTTATTTGATGTATCAGATATAATATTTATGATTGAAGTTTGTACACAATACAGATTCTAGGCCAATTTCTTCTATGAAAGAAAGAAAAATCAATGCATTTCATTGCCATGGAAATTTGGGGAAATCACAGTCAGAAATGATTCAAAAATTAATGAATATTTAGTCTAGTTTGACTAGTACAACTTAAAGTTGGAGAATCAAGTGAAAGGGTTTTACCCACATCAATATTTTAGGAATCATATGACTTCATTTGATTTCAATGGTTCATATACAAATACATGTTTTTTTGGAGAAGAAGAAGAAGATGACAACAAACCTAAAGGAGTTCTGGTTGGAGATATTGAAACAATTGTTTGCACAAATGAAGCACATAGATAACACAGAAGGGTTGTTAATGAACGGAGTATAATATTCCAAGGTTCTTCTCAAAAAATAATCACACCAAAACCAAATCCCCAAATTGTAATTCGGGGACAAAATAAATCTGTAATTGAAAATTTTGGTGACAGAGATGATCATGATCCTCCAAAAAAGAGTCTTGAAATACCTCACAAGCTCATGATTAAGAGGAAATGATAGGAAAATCAACAAGAAGAGAGTGATCTCATACCTGATGATGATGATGCACTTGAGGATATGTAAATGGATGTGAATATCGAAGACATAGAATTTCTAGACGAATAAAAAAGGATCCAAGAAAGAAAAGAAATTGCAACAGAGTTGGTGACGCAAGAACCAATTTTCTATGAAGAAGAATCATTAAATATTCATAATGATTTATTTGACAGAGAATCAAAGAAGTTATTTTTGGAAATATTTAATTCAAAAGGAAAGAAGATTCAGGAAAAAACAAATTCATAATTCAATTTGATGGGAGTTTTACCATAAAAAAATTCCAAGATTCATAGAGCTACTGGTGATGCTCTAGAAATGTCAGTGGATGAAATGGAAGCAGAAAATTCCATGCTTAAACAAAGAGTTAAAAAGTTGGAATATGCTTTAATGCCACCCGCAATATTTGCAAGTCTTATTACTACGATTCAATCTGGGAAAAGTCATGATAAAACACCAAAAACAAGTTCTAAGCTAAAGACAACATCAAGTCTGCTTGTCGCGGTTAGAAGATATGTAGGAGAAAAAAAAAATATGTCTCTTATCTTATAGGCATGCGATCTAGCAAGTAGTTTTGTGTATTTTGGTTCAAGGCTTACCAATTTCAGAGAGTACCTCTAGGTTGGCCTCAACAATGATGGGGGTTTCTATAAGGATGTTGTTATCACATTGGTTTTGAAAGTTTCTGGAATGAGTGAAATGAAAAGGAAAAAGGAAGATTTACCATCCCCTACACGAATTAAGCAATTGAAATTATGTTGGCTTAAAATAATTAATGTTTAAATGTTGGCTGATGTTGGCACTCTAAGTGTCAAAAAAGGGGAATTGCATTTTAAATTGATTGAGTTAGATTTATTGGTAACTACTGGAGAAGTCCTAGACCCTAAATTAATTCTTATTTCCATACTTATGATGAGGGAGAAACTTGAAGAACACATTGAAATATTAAAGGGAGTATCAGCGGAAAAATTCAGTAGTATGACCATGTACACAGAACATGAAATAGAAAGTTGTCTTGTAAGCTATGTCAATAAAATTGAACATATTGAGGACACACTTCATCAAATTTCAATTGAATTAATAGAATTAGAAGGTACAATATTTCATATCAAAGTCAAACAACAAATAATTGTTGCATCGATGAGAGAATATATTGAAAATTGGTTAAAGAAAGCTTTAATCAGGATAATTGAAGAGAATCAGGTGGAAGTGGTTGGTATCGGTCATGAAACTGCAATCCAAGACAATTTAAAAGGAACATCAAAAAGAAAATAGAGAGAGAATGAAATAATAGTGAGTAATACATATCACATTCTTCCCAATTATGTTCTCTTCATGTTCAGAAGTCATTCAGTTGTATTTTACTTGTCTCAAGAAAAGAATAACCAATTTTATGATCTTGTCTCTATGTATTCCTTCCAGGTCCATCCATGTTCTCATATTTAATTTATAGTCGACAAGAGCACAATCCCAATCCAACTTTGGACAAATACATTTTATTTTTAAGACTATCAAAGACTATATTATTATTTATTTTAAATCCCAGAGAACTACTTCGAGGAAAAAAATTTAATAATATCTTATGATCTCTGAGTTTCGAGGAGTGTATATTTAAAGTTTTCTTATCATATTCTATTATGTTTTTAATGAAAAGACTCTTTTAAATTTCTCTCATATGCGGGCCTTTACTTTTCTTCCCTTGAATGGGATCGAAAATATGAGATGGATGTGAGATTTATTTTATCTTTCCTATAATTTTTATTTATGTATTTTTTTTTTGCAAATATAATATCTTATGAGTGAATATTCTCGGTCCATTTCTCAAGAATTATTTTGTGTATGTATAATATTTTCAATAAGCAATATTTTGTTTATTTGAGTGATAATATTTGGAGTTTTCTATTCAACACTCTCCCATTTTTCATATTTTGTCCCAATATATTCAAAGATAAATATTTTCAAAGAAATTATAGAGGAGTACCACCTCTATAAAAATGCAGGGGGGGTATTTTTATCCTCGTGAGGTTGTTGTTTGGACCTGAAAATATCTAAACATCAACATTTTTGGTGACCATACTGGGGAGAACAAAATGTTGGTTTCACAGACCAAAATTTTAATGACCCAACCTGAGCCAAATCAACCCCAGTTACAAGTTGGTCTTGTAAATCAAATGAATATTCTTCATCAATTGTACGATTTGACATTGACAACATCCAGAAGTCGTGAATAAATTGAAATATCGTGGGAAACCTTATCCCACAAAGAATAAAGAGATATTGCAAGAAGAAAAAGAAGACAAGATAGAAATTGAAGTTGTAATCATACAAGGGCCCAATAAAAAGGAGCAAAAGCAAACAAATTCAAATTCCATAAGTTGGAGAAAGTTCCACCACTGAAAATAAAAAATAAAAAAAAAATATAATAATGGGTGACAAACAATAGAAACCCGAAAATCATGAAGAGAGAAGGGTTATAAATAGCCCACTTAATATTCCAAGAAGAAGGGTTAGAAGGGTTAGAAATATCCCATTTAATATTCCAAGAATTCTCCAAGTGGATATTAGTGGCCACCCACCTATTCCACTGGCTTGAAAAACAGTTTTCCACCTTGGCAGTTTTTCAGGTTCCAAACTTTTGGGGTTGTTTTGAGGCCCTAAATGACTTTTTTTGGGGATTTGGGGCCCATGTGACTGCCAAAATCACTAACATGAGCCAGTCGAAAATCACTCATCTTGGTTAGACCTTTCCAACGGGATATCGTGCGCCTAAAATGAAGATCGTATGAAAAATTTACGACCCCGGGAAGTTGATGTACTAACTTACCCAAACGGGGCCCACATGACTTTTGGCGCTTCATCTCCTAGCGTTAGGTTTTTGGATGTATAGGGTTTTTGAAATTCCTGTTTATTGTAAAAATGCCTTCAGAGCCTCATTGTAACCATCTTCTTGCGAATGAGCACAGTTGTCACATCTCTTTTCAGAGATAAGTTGCCACCATTCCAGTAAGCTTGTTTTCCACTGCATTTTATAGTTTCATCTTATTTCCTTATCGAATAGAAAACCGGTTTTATTGTATCTCTGTTATTTTGTGTTAAGAATCTTTTGATAATATTTATTCATTTTGTTCTGCTCATAAAATACAGATCAGTGGTATCAGAGCAATCTTCTCCTTGTCGTCTTAATGCATGTCCCCAACGAGGTCAGGGTACAAATAATTAGGTCTCCAGCTTGTTTCTCTGGAGGACAAAAGATCTCGTATGCCCAAGCAACCTCTCATGGTAGGAGAAAATAAATATTATGGGATAGGAGATCCTTTCAAAACGTTTCTTGAGGAATCCCTCATGCAATAGAGGAATGAGATGATGGATAGTTTCGGGCAAATCCTTCGGTGACTACCAAAAGGAGATTCATCTTCCTCGAGCGAAGGCGCCACCCCCTTCAAGGTACAAATAAACTTCTATATTCATATATTTGAAGGTCAGATAGACGTAGATGTTGTAGAGAAGTGGTTGAATCTATTAGAAGGGTATTTTTTTGTCCATAACTTTTAGAATAGAGAAAAGATTACTTTTGTGCTCCTCAAATTCATTCCCCATGTCAAATATTGGTGGGAAAATTTCTGTGAGAAAAAGGAAATAGAGGAACCCTCATTATTTATAATCGCGACCACCTGGGAATCCATCGGGAATTTTATTAAGAAACAATACTACCCTGTTGGAAGTTATGACGACTTGTATACCAAATGGAACACACTGCAGCAAGAAAAAGACCAAGTAGTGCTAGAGTTCACAAATATCTTCCATGCCTTGCGCACCAGGTTAGGTATCAAAGATTCAGAGTGACATCTAGTGCTAAAGTATCACGGTGCTTT
This sequence comes from Picea mariana, assembly GCA_032191745.1. Classification (NCBI taxonomy): domain Eukaryota; kingdom Viridiplantae; phylum Streptophyta; class Pinopsida; order Pinales; family Pinaceae; genus Picea; species Picea mariana. Next base: position 23,997 of record JASDQU011375668.1, read on the forward strand.
GCATAGATACATCCAAACTGAAATGGAATTTCTGGACATCTCATCCTTGGGTGCGGCCTACTGATATGTCATCAAAATCGAGCAGAAGCTCAAACAAAAGACACGACAATTTGGGCCTAGGAACCCCTCACAGAAAAATCCAGGAAAGGGTAGCCCCAACCTACACAACAAAGGACAAAGAAAAGATGGACAGTATCAGGACAACCAGTCCAAGCCGCAAGAAAATAAGGACATCGAAAAGAAAAAGAAAGATACCGGGAAGTGGTGCGACTTCCATAAGAGCCCTTGGCATAACACTGTTGATTTTCGCTCAAAGCAGTCGTTGGTGGCCAAAGTGAAAGCCTATGAATTAGATGTGAGTTCTGACTCGAAGTTAGAAATAGAAAGGGGAAGATGGATCATTGACGCAGAACCCATTTCCATCGTTCCTACCACCAACCTCCATTAAGGTGAACCAGACGAGCTAGAAGAAGGAGAATGCCTCTTCCATTCACAGATGTCGATAAAAGGCACCCCGCTGAACTTCATTATTGATAGTGGTAATCAGAAGAACCTCATATAAGCAGAGGTCGTCAAGTGCTTGGCCTTTCCAACAATGTCGCACCCACAACCTTACACCATTGGATGCCTCCACCAAGGAAGTGATCTCTGCATTAGCCAACAGTGTCGAATGCCATAGGACATAAAGCCCTTCAAAGACAAGGTATTGTGTGATGTTTCTCCTCTCGAAGTTTGTATTGTTCTTTTGGGCCAACCTTATTTATGGAAACGTCATGTTGTATATGAATCTAGGCCTCGTAGTGTTATTATTAATTTGAACAAAAATTGTACAAGATACCCGAGGAAGTCCCTCCTAGTGATATTTCCTTGATCTCTTCCAAGAAATGTAGAAAGGTCATCTCTCAGACTGGGAAAATTTTCTTCTTCATGGTTTTCTCTCAGAGTGAGAGAAATATCGCAACCACATTTAGGGCCTTCGAGGTTGATCTCTCCACACAACATAAGCAAGTGGATAAGGTCGTGGAAGAATACTCAAATATCTTCTCCTCTCATACTAGGGTACCTTTTCACTGCCAGGTCAAGCATCCCATTGATATGATCCTGGGGACACCGCTACCCAATGGGTCAGTCTATCACCACTCTCTGTTAGAAAATGAGGAGATCAAGAGGTAGATCCAAGAACTGCTCCACAAGGGGCACATTTGTCCCAGCTCATTTCCTTGTGGGAGCCAAATCGTGCTGGTGTAGAATAAAGACAGGACTTGGCGACTCTGCAATGATTACCAAGCCTTGAATAAAATCATAGTCTAAAACCAGTACTTGATTCCCTGAATCGAAGACCTCCTTGATCAACTCATGGGGGCCAAATACTTCAGTAAGATTGATCTGAATTCTGGCTACCACCGGGTCCCAATAGAACAAACAGATGTATGGAAGACCGCCTTCAAGTCAAAATAAGGTCTTTTTGAATGGTTGGTCATGCCCTTTGGTTTGACAAATTCTACAGCAATGTTTATGACGATGATGGACGATATCCTACGACCTTTCACCAATAATTTTGTACTGGTGTATCTAGATGACATGCTCATCTACAACAAGACTGTTGGATTACTGAGAGGGGGGGTGAATCAGTAATAGAGAAATTATGATCCTTTTTAAACCAAATAATCCAAGTGTTATATCAATGTAGAATTATCATCCAATAATGAGAAATTAACAAATGAACAATCATACACATACATAGTACACCATTGTTTTACATGGAAACCTGAAGCGGGAGAAAACCACAGAATGTTTTTTCTTATATGTCTTGAAGAATTACATTCATTGGAAGCACCAACTTATTTTGTTTTCCAGCTGCAACTGGAAGGAGGCTCCAAACCCCTAGTTTCGCAGGCTACAACATGAGGGAAGCTCCAACTCCCCAATTCTCTGGCTACAACGAGAAGGAGGCTACAACCCCCTATGTTCTCCGGCTACAATCGGAAGGTGGCTACAACCACTTGTCCTTGCCCCATCCAACCACCCTGAAGTAGAAGTAGAATGATGGAACCACTGTCACAGTATCATTTTGAGATATATCGTTGTAAACCTGTACCAATAAATATGAACCATGCATCAATCTATACCTCAATCTGTAATCAACCTATACCATAAACAAGTGCATCAACCATGCACCAACCTGTACCAAACAACCTGTAATAGACCTATACCATACACAAGTGAAACCAACCATGTACCAATCATGTTTCAACTACTCATCAACTATGACACATCAATATGTACCAACATCATCAACTATACACCTCATGTATGTGCCACCTCATCAAATACTTGTCTCAACCATGTACCCAACATGTACCTTAACCAAAATCCCTCATCAATTTCGTCATCCAAATATGATTCGTAAATCTGTAATAGACCTGGTGTATATGATCACATACCTACAAACCTTTCTTAAGTTTGACAACAAGAGACTAGCATCTTCATCAAACTTTTCTTTAGTCTCACATGACTAGTTTTGGAAGAGTCAACAACCCTAACTTGAAATGATCATAACTTTGTACCTATAATGAATAAATATCTGAAACTGATACACAATGTTATTCAGTGTTTTTTATGCAATTCCTCCAGGTGTCACTACTTGGAACCTCTCAGAAAATGAGTTATAGAAAAAATGGCATACCTTGCTGAATTTTGGCTTATTCTAGAGAGCGACCTTGTAGAGTGTGCCCCACACAGAATATTTGTTGAATCGATCTGAAACTATTACACATACCACTAAAGGTTGTACTCTAAAAAACACATTTGGTCATACTAAATTTGGATCTGTTATGAAGAAGTTCTGACATTTTTACCCAAAACACTTGTTTTTGACTAGTTTCAGGACTAGCCACAAACCCTAATTTCCACGGAGTGTAACTCCAAAAATAAAATGAACCAAAAGATGAATTTTTTACCATAGATACTTGGATATGTTTCCTCAATGGTATAGAAATTTCACGTCTGAATCATTCTAGAAAAAAAGGTATTTCGAAAATGGTGAGATGACCTGTAAATAACCTACCTTAGAAAACATTATCAAAAGAATTTATCCTTCCTTGAATTTCAGCCTTCTTTTCTTCACCTTCCCTCAGAAATTAGGCTTAGATATCCTTTGGTTCCCTCAGACACCTATAAGTATTCAATATTCTCAAGTGTGATTAAAATGAGAGAGCCTTGCCTCTTATTTATACTCTCCAAGTAGTTTCTTTAAAAACATCTTCTAGGTCACTTTGCCCACTTTCCTTATTTTAGGGTTAACCCACTTCTAATTTCTCCATTAAATTGATTATTTAAATAATTTATTTTGTATTCACTTTGAATTATAGTACACTCATCACTTCACTTTATTATTTAACTTCTAAAATCTCTTAAACCACTTTGACTACTTTGACGTTTTGGGGCTTCAAGCCAACATATGAGGGTCCTCCAACTTTGTAAGGCCATAACTCTCAAACCGTGAGGAGCTATGTGACGTTCCACATGCCACCAGAAATGGAATGACATTTAATATCCATATAAAATAGTATTACTTGAAAATATATCAAAACTCATACCGCTATCCATCAAACAAACTTGGGTCCATTACCCAAACCTTGGTTCTCCAACTTCACATGGCCATAACTCTCTAACCGTGAGGAGTTATGTGACGTTCCACATACCACTGGAAATGGTGTGATAAGAACTATGCATATAAGATAGTTTCACTGACAAATTCATTGTCCTTCATCTCATTATTCCATAATTAAGCATGGGTTCTCTCACTTCGCAAAGCATCTTCCCATGAGGGCTTTCACCATAAGGGGACCACTTTGGAGTTCATTCATATTTACTTCTTATCAACCATGACAAGACAATAGTGAGTCATATTTACATCAAACAAAATTAGGTTCATTACCCAAACCTTTGTGCTACGAGGCTTTCTTCAAGGGTTGACATCAATGACAACCAACCTTAATCAAAAATCTCCCCCTTTATCTTTGATGGCAACACTCTGATACAACGCTGAAAACATATCACTCATGCTCCCCCTAGAACCATGCCTCTATCCTCTACCTCTATCCTCTGCATCTGATAAATCTCTCCCCCTCATCAATGGAAAAGGTATATTTTGATCCAGGGTTTCTCCTCCTAACTGAATTGTCCTCTTATGGTGCTTCCTCATGTACATCTAAGACATATAAGATAAGCATTCAAAAGCATTCATTTTGGAGGAGAAATAAATCGGAGTCTTTGGCGAAGATACTCAAAGGCTTCCCGTGGAAGTGGTTTTGTAAATATGTCTGCCACTTGTTCTTTTGTGCCCACATACTCAACTTTGATGTTCTTTTCTGCAACCTTCTCCCATAGAAAGTGATACTTGATTGGAATGTGCTTTGTCTTGGAGTGCATTATGGGGTTCTTTGAGATACTGATGGTGCTTGTATTATCACACTAGATTGGAATGGGCTCATCATACTCAACCTGTATATATGTCAGAGTTTGTTTCATCCAAAGAACCTGTGCACAACATGATGTTGCTACAATATACTTTTCCTCGGACGTAGATAAAGATATTGATGATTGTTTCTTGCTTAGCCATGATACTAAGCATTCACCCGAGTAGAATGTTGCTCCACTAGTGCTTCGTCGGTCATCAATACAACCTGCCCAATCTACATCTGTGTAGGCAATAAGTGATAGATCCTTTCCTTTTGGATACCTAATCCAAACTCTTATGTTCCTTTGAGATATCTAAAAATCCTCTTCACTGCTAATACATGTGATTCCTTTGGTGCTTCTTGAAATCGTGCCACCTGTCCAACTGCTTGCATTACATCTAGTCTGGATGCTATCACATATAGTAGGCTACCAATAATTGACATGTATTGCCTCTGATATGTAGACTTTGAATCATCATATTTTCTCAACTTCCAATTGGTTTGCATGGGAGTGATAACTAGTTTTCAATCTTCCATTCCAAACCTCTTTAGCACTTCTCTGATATACTTGGTTTGAGAAATAAAAATTCCTTGTTTTCTTTGATGTATCTGAAGTCCCAGAAAGAAAGATAGTTCTCCAAGTAACGACATTTCAAATTCATTATGCATATCTTTTTCAAATTTATGTTTAACCTGTCATCATCACTACCAAAAATAATATCATCAACATAAACTTCAACTAATAAAATATTACCTTGACTTACCTTGATGTAGAGGTTGTTATCTGCACTTCCTTTTTTGAAACCTACCTGTTGTAGATACTTATCCAGTCTAGAGTACCATGCTCTATAAGCCTGTTTTAGACCATACAAGACCTTCTTTTATTTACACACATAATCTGCATTCTCTGACAGCTGAAATCCTTCTAGTTGTTCAATGTAGACTTCTTCTTCAAGTTCCCCATTCAGAAAAGATGATTTTACATCCATCTGGTACACTTTAATATTTTTGGAGCATGCATAAGCTAAAAGCAAACAGATTGCTTCCATTCTGGCAACTAGGGCAAATGTCTCTTCAAATTTGATTCCTTCAATCTGTGCATATCCTTTACAT
>JASDQU011375668.1:29609-41337 GCA_032191745.1 Picea mariana
TGATCCAATTCTTCATTCATGGCCTTATTCCAAAATTCATCCTTGTTGGCTTCTTCAAAACAGTTTGGTTCAATTATAGATAAGAGTTTTAGGTGTGTTTGTTCTGGTGAACGGATTTTTTCTTCTAGTCTCAACTCCTGCATCTTTGTTTCCAATAATCTTATCTGAAGGATGATTTGTATGTACTCGTCTGCTAGGTGTATTTGGAGATACTTGTTGAACTTTCTCTTTTGTTTTTGTCGGATTCTCTTCATCTTCCTCTTCTACTTCATCTTCTGCTTCTTCTTCAAAAAGTTGTTCCATTGATTTATTTTCTTCTTCCTTTGATTATGGTCTGTCTGTTTCATCAATTGTTACGTTGATTCTTTCCACAACTTTGTTCAATCTTAGATTGTAACACTTGTATTCTTTTCTTGTACTTTAGCAACCAACAAGTACTCCTTTGTCCACACGAGAGTCAAACTTTCCCATTCTTCCATCTTCTCTTTTGATGTAGCATTTTCTTCCAAAAACTCTGAAGTGCTTCACATTTGTTGGTCTTCCATTCCATATTTTATAGGGAGTTTTATCAGTGTTGTTTCTAAGCATTACTCTATTTTGAATGAGAACTATTGTATGCACTACCTATGTCGAAAATATATCTGTCAATTTGGAATCCATTAACATTGTTCGAGCCATTTCTTGTATTTTCATGTTCTTTCTTTCAACAACTCCATTTTGTTGAGGTGTCCTAGCAACAGAGAATTGCCCTTTTATTCCATGACGGTTGTAGTAGTTTATAAATTCCTTTGAAGTGAACTCTCCTCCATCATCATATCTCAAGAATTTGATTCTTAAATCCATCTCATTTTCAACCATTTCCTTGTAGATCTTGAAGTTTTCAAAAGCTTCTAACTTGTTCTTGAGAAAACAAACTGCAATCATTCTTGTATAATCATCAACTAATAACATAAAGTATCTCTCACCTTTTAATCCCTTTGTTGTAGTTGGTCCAACTAGATTAGTATGCACAATTTCCAGTGGTCTTGTTGTTGAATATTCCTTTTATTTGAACCTGGTCTTTGTTTGTTTTCCTTTTTGACAATGCTTGCATAAAGTGTTGGTTGGTTTCATGATCTGGGGCATTTCTCTCAGTGCTTCTCTTTTTCTGACTTTGAAAATGTTATCAAAATGCATGTGACCCATTCTTCTGTGCCATAGCCAACTTTCAGCTTCCTTTCCTAGACAACACTTTTCATTTCCAATTTCACTTAACACATATATGTTGTTTGAATTTCTTGAAGCTGTACTGACCAATTTTCCTGAGCCTTCTCTTCTTATCTCACACTTTTGTGAATCAAAAGTAACTTTATGACCTTGGCCACACATTTGACTCACACTTAGAATATTATGTTTCATATCTTCTACCAATAGAACATTTTGTGCCTTTTCATTCTTGTTCCCAATTCGGAATATGCCTTCTCAAATGATTTTGGTTGAATTATCATTTCCGAAGGAGATTGATCCATTTCTTTCCTTTTGTAATATAACAAATTTGTCTCTATCACCTGTCATGTGTTTTGAACACCCACTGTCAACATACCAACTATTGGCCCTTGACTAAGTTTTGGGATATCCTTGGTCAAGTTGACCTATTTTGGTACTTTGACAGCCTGTCGAAGGCGAAGCGCAAGATGAAGCAAAGATCACAAGATCTCGGCCCCTTTTTGGGTCATTTTTGGGATTTGGGATTATGTAACAGGTATGGGATGTCGGCCCATGGGTTTACCCATGTTTAGGCCTATTTTGTAAAGTAAAAATAAGTAGCTAGGTGACATAAGTGGAGAGGTCGATAAGCTAACTGCTAAGTGCAAATATGGTTTGTAAATGCTCTGTGCATATTGTGAAGAAACTTGTAGAGCTAAGTGCAAGTGGTTGTAACTGACTGTGAAAGGCTTTGTGCTAGACCTAGCACAGGGAAGGAGGATCTGGCGAGGTGCGCACAGATCTCCTGTCCTATGCAAAGTAGGGATTTTGTGGCTCTGTGCATGTATATGACTGATTGAAGCTAATAAAGAAGAAGAGTTGGTGGACGTAGCCCTGGGGTGGGGGTGAACCACGTAAATGTTGTGTTATTATGCTCTATGTGATGTTCTGATGTGTTTATGTCTTCACTTGCTAAGTGCTTTGATATGGATAGATAGATTTGTTTGTTCTTTGTGCTTATGATGACCCTGGATGATAGATCTTACCTATGTGAACTTGATTAGTGCTTGAATCTGCTAGATCTGATCCATTTATTTATCCTAAGTGCTTAAATACATTAGATCAAGGTGAATGTTGTGATGCTCTTTTTTATCTGAGGAGTAGATATTGGTTAAATAATGATGGATTGACAGTGCTAAGTGCTCTATTAAGTATTATAATCACATATCTGTGTCCCAGCTAAGGTTGCAGACACCTGAGTCCTACAACCACCCCTGCCTCTACCTCGAGTGAGACTTCATCTTCTTCACGGGTGTTGCCGAAAGGGCCAATAGTTATGGTTTTGTTGGTGTGTTGTTGTAGTGTTGAACCCTGGGTTTGCCCTTGTGCCAGCAAATGGTTCCGTTGTCGGGACCTGAAACTGTGATTGTTGGGAACTGAGGAAGAAGAAGCTTGGTGCAAGGATCCGACCTGAAATTGTGAAAGCTCTGTGCGTAGATCTATTTCTCTAGTGCACAGTAATCTACTTATTTTGACAAGCTCTGTGCTAAGGAAAATAATTCTGATTTGAAGAAAAGAGGTAAGATCTGAAATCTTTGTGCTCTGATAAAAATAAAAGTGAGACTTTTTTAAGAAAAGAGGTAAGATCTGAAAGCTCTGTGCTCTGATAAAGGTAAGAATAGTGAAAAGTTATAGATCTGAAGGTTTTGTGCTTTATAGAATTACGATTAGTGGAAATTTTTGTTTCAACAGTATGGATCTAGGTATGTTTGATAGATTATATCCTAGCTTGAAAACTAGGGTATTAATAGCTGAAAGAAGATTTGATATGAGTAGATCTGATAAGAATAGTGAAAACTATGTTATACCTATGCATAGAAAGAATGTTTGGACTAATAAGTGTATGCAGGATCCTAGAAAGAAATGTTTACAGGTTAGCTACCATGATCCTAGCACGCAGTACAGGAAAGGTTGGGGATCATTTAAATGAAAGAGAGGATTAACCCTATGTTACAGTTGCAGAAAACCTGTACATCTTGCTAAGGAATGCACTGGGTGATATGAAAATAGGGGGCTGACTTGTTTTTCTATGCAAGCACCCTCTACTCCATTAAAATAAACTTCAGGACCTTGCTCAATGTCTTAGTTGTGCAAGAGAGGTTATGTGTCAAGTTTATGCCTCTTTTATGTGTTCATGTGTGAGGTTCTTTAAAAGGTTAAATGTTTTTTAAATAAATATAACAACAACATAACAAGCAACAAATTTTAACCAACAACTCACAACAGAAACAAGATGATAAAGGAGTTCACCCCCAACTGGGTTACATCTCCTTGAGCCTCCATCAATGGACTAGGCTCTCTGGGATTAGTTTGTATAAAATTATTTTACAGGATGTTTCTCAACTCCAACATATTTACTGACTGTAAGATTGGGTTCAGAATACATAAAAACCCCAAAAATGACTATTAGATCTCTGAAAACGGACCTTGGCTCATCCAAGCATGACCTCTTCTACATGTGGCCTTGAGATTCCCTGAGCTTTCTTATGGAAACAACACCTATAAAAGTCCTAAAATGGATCTGAAACCTATCCCAATGTGTTCAGAGCATAACAATTAGTCAAAAATGACTATTCAGTCAGAGAAAATAGACTTGGGCTCATCTGAGCATGACCTCCATCAATGGTGGCCCTAAGCTCCCTAAAGCTCCTAAAAATTAAATGGTGTAAAACCTACAATAGAAGTCTCCAAATGCCTTTGAAAATAGTGCCAATGTATTCAGAACATCCAAAAACCCCTAGCTGGGCTTCTTCGGCACCTCATTTGGCCAAAAGATGAAGAAGTTAGGTCTCCTGCCACTTTCCTCGTTCAAGCTTTTTGTCTTTGGTTCGCCAAAATGCACTCCTGTGTGTGTAACCTGGCTTCTAGGCATTTCCCATGCCAAAACCTAGCACCTGTGCACATTTCAAAATTGGTGCCAAAATGTCGCACCATTAGCTGAATTTGGGCCCCCAAAGACGGAGGAATTGGGTGCATGGGGCCATGTGGCCAAGTCTTAACATGCAAAAGGGGGTCCAATGCCAAATGGAATAAGCACCTGACAAGTGGCGGATGTATGCAAAGGGCGGATGCATGACCATTGGGTGCATGCCTTGGTTTTGAGGTGTGGTCACATGGGGAACGTACCGCGATCGGGGCTAGGGCTAGGCCCTAGCCCGGACCCTACGCCCATTAAAAAATAATGCACATTTAAATACAATGTAATCCATTGTATGGTAAGGACTACCATAAGTGCACGCCAGTTGGGTGGCCTCTACTAAAGATTTTCATTGTGGGGGAGGTCCAGGGTTTGATCCCCATGGACTCCATAAACTTTTGACTTACCATAACCATGGTGTTAATTTAAATAAAATTTAAAACATATAGTGTTAAGAAACAATAGTGTGGCGCGTTGGTAGGGCAGCCTTTGCTAAGACTTTGCATATGGTGGGAGGTCTAGGGTTCGACCCCTGTGTACTCCATAAAATTTTATACACCAAAACAATAACAGGGTGCCATGTGGCAGCCCATGCCTGAGCCACGTGGCACCTTCCAATTTGCCAATAAAGTGCCACGTGTCATCACATCATTCACCCAAGAATATATCAAATCAAAAATTGGCATGTCACCACTTGTCATGTCATCATCTGACATGTCAATAGTTCCACGTGTGAGGTACGGCCCCGCCACGCCATCACCTGTACGAACTGTACAGTTAGCATTTTTTGGCATGTTTGTCTAATCGAACAGAACGTGATATCTCACTCATCCGATGTTTGTTTGACCCCGTTCGAAGTGCATTGGGTTCGTGACAATGAGGGATACACACCTGTTTGTTTTGAGGTGATTCTGAACACTTTTAGTTTTGGGCTAAAATTTGACCCCTGGTCCAGATTCCGATCACTAGGAGAAGACCTAGTTGTCTTTTTTGTAAAGTTATGGACCATGAAGTATTGGATTGTCCTAGAATGATTTCTAAGCTTGAAGAAAAAAACATGAGACACGAAAACCCTAAGGCAGATCTAGAAACTAAGATTATGATAGAATCCCAGGAAGAAATAGAGAAAGTATTGCTACAGATAAGAGAAACCCTGAATGATCACCGACATGTCATCTTATCAAAGATCTTCAAAGAAAAATAATGCCTTGAAGTAAGAATAGGAAACTTCGACATTGATTGTGTTCTAGATGAGGACACACAGGTGAATATCATGAGAGAGAGAAATTGGGAAGCTATAGGGAGGCCTGCTATGATTCCTTCATTAGAAGGAATAGGAATATTCAAAGGAAAGTTGATAAACCTATGTGGAAAGCTCACCCAAATACCTATGAGTGCCAATGGAACTTCGAGAGAGGAATATTTTGAGATTATTAAATTTAATGAGAACAGTGCCCCATTTACCATGCTACTAGGAAAACCTTGGATTGAAAGAGATCAGGCCAGAAGGCAAGAAGAAGAAGTTTTAGAACAGTTGTTACACATGATTTTGGTCACTCTGGTGATGTCTTAACAATGGTGTATTTAGGCTCCCAACAAGGACTTTTTGCCTGAGAAAAGTGGCCCTTGTCTCCTTCCAAAAACATATTTTTAAAGTGAGTTCGCAGGCTGCCTATGGCCTAGGGTGTGAGAATCCCTCATTCTCGTAGGCCACCTACACTTAGGGTGCGAACTTCTCACAGTTTGCTCCATACACAGGTGCGAACCTATTTTTAAGCTTGGAAAGGAGAAGAGGTCTCGAGGGTTCTAGAAGGGAATCTTCTAGAAAATGAGTTGGCATTCGTATGGTTCTCATTTTATTGACTTCTCAAATTTGATGGAATCATTCTCATCCATGTAACCATCTCTCCTTCTCCTATATATTGAAAGGCTTCAAGGTTAAGAAATATTCAATGAAGAATTGATGATAGAATTGTGTGAAGAACCCTGCTTGGATAGAAGCTTGAAGACTCTTGTTGGTCTATCAAGAGGAATTGTATCTTCTTCATGCAAGTACAGAGCAAGTGTGTGTGTTGGAACCAAGGGTCATTGAAAGGAATATTGCGACATCAAGGCGATTAGGTTGTATCTTCTACTTTCAATTAATATGATACAGCGACATGTCCCTTTCCCATAAAGTCACTCTTACTTTATTGTGTAATTCCTTGATCATATGCATAAGTTCACGTTGAATACATGTTGTTATCTTCACTTTGGTTGGTTTGTGTTGTCTTGGAATTGACCTCACGAGAGCGTCGGAGCAAAGCGGGAACAAAAGAGACTTAAGGAAGCGATATAAAGGTACGTCACTTATTCCTTCCTATTAGTAGATTCAATGATTACAACTTAGGGGGAGAGTCGTGTCATGTCATATTTTGTTCTAGATCCAGGTGGATCTAGAGAGATATGTTAGTGTCCGCACCTACCGATTAGTCCCATAACAAAATTGGTGACTCCACTGGGGATGCAATCCATTTTTTAGTGGTTTTTGGTGTTTTTCCTTGGCCATTTGCTCTTACCTTACCTTTTTTCATTTCTATCAATCTATGAGTCTTGAGGAGACCCTGACAGACTCTCTGGGTCCAGAGGTTCCTTCAAAATTTTTGTCTTTTTTCCAAATTTTGCTTAGTTTCAAGCATTTTCACACTGAACCCTTATGTAGCCTGTGAGAACCCCTAGAGTTCGCACCCTACTTTTTAGTCTAGTGTGAACCTCTTGCACTCTGCTTATGACTAACCTGCGAGAATGCTCCATTCTCGCACTGTACACCACTGCCTACCTGCGAAACCATTTGAAAAAATTTGGGATTAAGGTTTTTTGTATGCTCAGATGCTCAGATTTGTATATGTGTCTGAAGAGAACTTCTTGGGCCACTGATTGATTGTTTCTTGACTTCAGATTTTGTGAATGATTAGTCTTTGGAAATTGAAAGCTCTTCTTGTTCATTTTTTCTCAACTGTTATCTCTTGACCTTTTCTTAACAAGGATATAATCTTTGGTCCTAAAACCCGAGTGCTTGTTTGGTTAGGAGCCGGTGATCGGTTTAAAAGTTGGGATTAATGTTCTTTCTCAATTACTCATTACCTGGAAAATTTTTGCCCTCATGCATTTGAAAAGACTAGTCTTGTCTACTTGTTATTTTTGTCTTCATTGAAAAATTGGTTTGGGTTTTTTGTATATTGCTTTTCATTAGTTGCTGGTTTTTCTTAGTTCCACCACTGTTGTGTGGTTTCTATTGAAAATTAAAAAACATTTTTCTTTTTTTTGAAAAAAAAAAAATTTATTTGGAAAAGATTGGCATTCAAATGATGAAATAGAACGAATAGAGAATTGGCATTGGTCATGATTCATTGATATTGTATTTCAAAGAAGATCATATATCGTAGTTCAAGATTGTTCCAGAAAACTCCTCTTTCCCTCCTATAAATAGGATTCATCGAACAAAAATTGATATCTTTCATTCCTATCTATGCATTGTTGGGTTAGAGTCTCACACAACATCGGTTTCATTTCCGTCTCCTTTGAGTAACAACAGCCTTTAATAACATCGCTCAAATTTTAAAATTTAACTAGTAACTCTTTCCTAGGACTCTATTACACCAACATTAGCTAGGCTAGAGCTTTGGAATAGGCAGAGAGATACACTCTCCAAAGCACAAAACACACAATAGCATCTTGTGGTAAGGAGTGTCAAATTCCATTTGCAACATTTTGTCCTGGGAAGCCCTTCTCACAAAAGGGTCAAACCCGAGGTTGCATTGATATTGACAGAGTTACTCACCCTGCTTTGTTGATATCGGTGTAGAGATTGCATGTATTATGGGGGTCACTTGAAGGTATACCACAATGATGAGTGGAAGCCTCTCAAGATGATTTCAGGATAGATACCCTGCCCTTACGTGTGAATCGGACTGTCGACTATCCCCCCAGGCTTTATTGTTGTCTGTGGTAACCTTAGTGGCCTATCTTCTTAGGGTATTACACAAGGTAACTGTGAAGGGGCAAGTCTTCACAGTACCTGGAATCGACGTTGGCCAAACTCACTCGGGCTCCTTGGAGGGTATACCCACGATTATGTGTGGGAGCTTGCACCAGGGTGTAAGTCCGTTAAGAAGGTCATCAATATAACTTTTCCACCCTAGCCCTGCCCCTTCTTGTCTCGTCGTCACGATATTGAATCTCATCACCAACTAGTGACTTCGGAATTAGAAGGTCTTGTTTGCTTGGTTTTGCTTCCTAGATTTTTTACTAGCGCATGTTGTTTGTTTACCCAAGTTGACCATAGAATTTTCTTCGTAAGTTTTTCAACTCGATCACAATTGACCCTCCACGTCGTTCACATAGAATGCAAGGCTTACCCACAGAAAATCTCGAAGGTTCTCAACCCTTGCCTACCAACTCACCGGAGGGCTCTCCTCAACAGAGTGAAGTCCAAGACATCACCACTCCACAAGTGGAAATAACTGACTCTCTAGAACGGTTTTGAATTACCAATTCTCGAGAGGACTTTTGACTTCATCCCAACTCTGAGAGACGTATTATACGAGTGAATTCTTCTAAAGACTTGGTTGTTTTGTCTTCTGAATCACCAACTGGACCTTTTCCAGGACTTGAATGTTAAGATCCTTTTTGGACTACTGGCATTTTTAGACGGGATATCTTTAGCTCAGGAGAAGGCGTTGATATCACTGTCTCACCTGCGCTACCCAAAACATCTGATCCAGACGCACTAAATTTTACTACTGCTTATTATTTTTCTAGTATAGAAGCTCCACGAGCTGACCACATCTTGACTCTCCCTTTACAAATGGTCCATTACATAGATTATATGAATCTTCACACTGGGATTACCGTGGCTAGCCAAGCCCTCATTGGCACATCGCTTTCACCCAAAGTCACCCCGACACTTCCACCCAGATACCGTGCGTTGAATGCCTCTATTCGCGTTCCTACGCAAATCACATCCGAAACTCCTGGTGGTCCCAATCCTTCTGGACACTCTCCTCCCAGTTTCATTCTGACACTTCCTCCACCCCCTTTTAGAGGACCTTTTCCATCCTCTATCAGAGGCACTGATCCTACTGGCACCATTCCTTCGTTCACACCAAATTACCAGATTCCTGTTGGTGGACAATTTCACCAAGGAGGCCCAGCTCAACCCCCCCCCATTGCAGGGCAAATCCCAATTAGAACACAACCCCCGATTGGAGCACACCCCTGATTGGAGGACAACCCCCACCAACCCCACCCTATGGACAAAACATACCTCCATCCTTGGCCTAGTATTGGAACCATCTGATCCAACATAATCCTCAATCGACTGGGGGGAAACAACTTCCGGCTAGCTCCGTCATACCCCCTGGTACAGGCCAACCCTATCCAGGTACGTATAATCCTATTTGGGGCTCGACTGCTCAAACCCACACCCCCATTCAAGGGTACAACCCTATGAGTTACTTGCCTCCACAACAACCACCGACTCTTCTCAGATCCTTGCATTATATGCAGACTACTTATGGTCCCACTGATTTGTCAACGGGACTCCCTCCTCAAAGTCACCAATACCCGCAAGTGAATAGACAGTTACCTTTCTTAGCCACCCTGGACCTCCTGGATTTTTCAAGGATTTTAAATGATCCGATCTGTCACTCTCCCTAATGGCCCGCCATACCGGCCAAACTACCATCTGACATCCCTAAATTCGATGGCAAAGTGGGAGAGGACCCAAACAATCATGTAATGACTTTTCACCTTTGGTGCTCATTCAACTCCTTGATGAATGACTCTATTCGTTTATGTCTTTTTCAAATAAATATCACGGGTTTTTCCGCCAAGTGGTATATAGAATTACCATGAGGTTTCTTCATTGACTTCAACACCCTCGCTATGGCTTTCCTCACCCACTACCAGTTACCGATCCACTATGAAACGGGGACCGAGATTTTGAGTTCTTTCAAACAAACCAAAGCCACTCATATCTCTGATCACATTCATGAATGGCGATGGAAACGACGTCTCATCAAACTCGAACTTCCCGATCAGTTGCTGGCAGAATGGTTCACGAAATCATTTCTGAAGGACATAGATCGTGACATCGCCATGGGTGGAGTTGTCACAGAAGAATAGGCCATTAGTTGTGCTCAATATCTTGACCTCGTTTACTCACAAACGGGTACTCTTTACGACTTACTCCCTGATGCGCCTCGTCCTTCTACTTCCGCCACTTCAACTACTCATGTTGCTTCTCATGCGGCCAATGATGTGATTGGCACTTTCCATGCCCAATAGCATTCCATCCAAACCTCCAGCAACAACCCCAAACCCATTTCTTCTAATGTTCAAAATGCTCCGTCTCCTACCCCTCCCACTGGCAAGACTTCTGAGGTAAATGTTGTTCAATCTACCCCCACCGGTAAAAATAAATCCAGAAAGAGAAAGGGTAAGAATAAGGAGGACAAAAATAATTCACAATCAGAGAGAACCAAAACACCACATGTTGATGATAGGGATAAGCGCAAACCCCGATACCCTTTTCTTATATGTGGTGATGATCACTACACTAAATATTGTCCACGACTAGTCGAGGTTACTAAGTTCCTTCAAGGGACCATGAAACCACCCACTCCGGTCGTATTGTCACAACCCTTCCCTTCTCAACAACAGGCCCAATTGGTCATTCACGACCAACCCTCCCCCTCCAATACATCCTATGTCTTAATGTGTACAGAAGATTCAAAGAAAAATGACATCACACTTACCACTCAAGCCAAAGATTATTCCTCCTCTAAAGAGAAGGTTGATGCCATACTGCCTTCATTGGTCCAACCATCTCCCACGACTCCACCTACCAACGGTCCTCTTCATCTCGAATGATTGAGCCTCGACACAGTCCTTCGCCCTCCTCCAAAGTGCGTCGTTCGAAAATAGGCTTTCAATCCTCATGCCCATGCTGCCCAGAACTATAGTATTGTTGAAGATCTAGCCCAAGCACCATCCACGATGTCAGCCCTCAAAGTCCTTCAAAGTTTCCCTATACAATGGAAGGCACTATTGAAATCTATCAATGGAATCGACCCTACGGATATGAATTTAATAATTTTTTACTTAGAAGATCACATTCCAAGGTTACCCCCTCAACTTGTATTCCAAATACAAGTCATTGTCTCCGAAAATAACATTTGTAGAATTGTTATCAATGAGGGTGCCTCGACGTGTGTCATGTCTATTACCTACTGGAAAGCCATCAGCTCTCCCTCTTTGACTGAATCCCACAACACACTCAAAGCCTTTAATGGCTTCGGTTTTAAGCCTTACGGTGTCCTCCCTTCATTGCCTATTATGTTAGAAGGAAAAACGGTCCAAGTTGAAGTGGAAGTCTTTGACGCTCCTCTCGATTACAACCTTCTACTTGGTCGTAGTTGGATTGATTCCATGCGCACAGTTGTGTCGACTCTTTTTCGTGTTGTATGTTTCCCACATCAAGGAAATGTAATTACCGTCGACCAATTAGCCTTCTTTAACTCAGAT
>JASDQU011375669.1:12291-22834 GCA_032191745.1 Picea mariana
CTGATGTATGCCAAAGAGTTGGGAAGATGTCTAGAAGATATGAGATTCATTTAGCACCACAACTGACCTTACAGGCATTTTAGAAATGGGCCATTGACTTTGTGGGACCTATCAACCCACTAGGGAAGCACAGAGGAGATAGATACATAATCACTGTAATAGAGTATTTGATCAGATGGGCAGAAACAAGAGTAGTTAAGGACTGTAGTGAAACTATAGCTGCGTGCTTCATATTTGATGATATCATAACTAGGTTTGGATGCCCAAAGATCCTTATGAGCGATCAAGGCACACATTTTATTAACAAGACTATTGAATCCTTGACTCAGGAATTTGAAGTTCACCATCAGAAGAGCATGCCCTATCATCCACAAGAAAATGGGACAGTTGAAGTATTCAATAAGATCTTGGAGACAACGCTGATGAATATATGTAGTGTGAATAGGGATGAATGGGATTTGAGAATACCAGTAGTATTATGGGCTTATAGAACCACTTGCAAGAAACTAACCATGTAGACTCCCTTTAAATTGGTGTATGGTCTAGAAGCAGTTGTACCCATGGAATATTTGGTTCCTAGTCTAAGAATTGCAGCCTTTACAGATATGGATGACACTAGCACTGTGCAAGAGAGGTTTGCACAATTGGTCGAATTGGAAGACGATAGATTTATTGCAGGATTTCACCAACAGGTTCAGAAAGAAAGAGAAAAGGCCTACCATGACAGACACATCAAGAAGAAAGATTTAAGGAAAGGAGATCCGACATTGGTATATGATAGTAAGTTCATGAAGCATACAGGGAAGTTTAAGACGCATTGGCTTGGGCCATATGAGATTGCCTATGTTACAGAAGGAGGAGCTACACAGTTGAAGACTTTGACTGGAGAATGGAAGGAAGGTTTGGTGAACAGAAGCTGGTTGAAATTGTATTATGACAACCAGCTGCCTGGCAACTCTTAGTAAATGCAAAAGGAAAAGGGTCTAGGTACCAGGTGCAGTTGAAACTGGGTACCAGACACAAAAAAGACAGTCTACACATAGAAGGGAGAAATAGAGCAGAACGCACAGGATCCTCTGCGTAGTCTGAAGTGGAAATGGAACAGAAAGTTCAGACCTGAAGTGCCTCGGGACGAGTCACAGGTGAGTGTTGGGGGCCTGTTGGCCCTTGGTTATGGAAGCAAGAGAATATTAAGGGAGAAAAAGAAAAATGTGAACTACATGGAAAACACAGTGACTAATACTGGGTCGAAATAAGAAAAAGAGTAGAAAAGATGGAGCGAAGTAAGAGAAAGTAAGTAGTTGGACGAGGGGATTGAGGAAGACAGATCAACAAGGAAGAGGTATCGTGGGAAACTCAGCAAGCAAAATAAGATGTCAACATATTCTTTGAAGCATAACACGTGAAGGAAGGAAAAAAAGGCTGGTGAAGCCCTGAAAATGCGAGTCAAGTTCACCTAGGGTTTGAGAAACCTAGAGTTTTGGTATCTAGGGTTTTGACACTTAGGTTTTAACCTAAGGGTGTCCCAGAGCTATTGTAATGTATAAATAAAGGTCTAAATGACCTGGGTTGGGTTGGGTTGGTGCTAAATTGGTTGAGATCTCATTGTTATTATATGATTGAGTGAGTACTACTGTGTGAGAGAGAAGTGATTAGTGCGAGAGCCTTTTGGTATTGTAAGATATTCAGCTGGGTGCGAAGATCAACCCTGCAGCTGGGTGTGTAGGGAGGGGGGAGAAAGAGAGAGAAACAAAGAGAAGAAGAGAATATCTACTAGCTAAGAGCACAGATAAGAACTATATGCTTCCATCTTAATATATCATAAAGCATAGTTCTATGGACGTAGCCCTAGGGAGAGGGTGAACCACGTATATCTTGTGTTATGTGTGATTGATGTTTTGTTCTCTGTCATTTGATATGTTGCTAATGTGATATTGTGTTAGATATGAAATGTAACTTGCGCAGTAGGCTTAAGGAAGATAAAGGATAACTAGGTGGCTATGTGTTGTTGTTGTGAATCCACACTGCATTTCCTTTGGTTGTAGACACCTGTGTCCTGCAACCCCCTATAGTTACTTCGGGTGATATTGCATTGGCTTCGCAGGTGTTTCCGAAAGGGCCAGTAGTTAGGGCTTGTTGGTGCGCTGTTGTAGCATTGAACCATGGGTCTGCCCCTGTACCAACAAAGAGTCTCCCCTATGTTTAACAGAGTTACAACATGGCTCTCCATAGCTCCACCGGCCATAGCCCATTTCAGGTGGGTTTGGGATTCCAACCCTTGGGACCCATTGATGTTGCACTTCCTCTTGTCACCGCACAAATAGAATCTTCCCATGATCAGTTTGTGATCAACAAAGCCACCAGATTCATTGAGTGGATTCAACACATCCGCTAACATGACTAGGAGATTTTACAGAAATCCAATGCTAAGTATAAGCAACACCATGATCAACACATGGTACCACACCAATTTTTGGTTGGCGACAAATTTTGGTTACATTTGTGGAAGGATCATCTCACGAGGCCCCATCAGAAGCTTCAACCACTTCTCTATGGGACTTACATTATCACCAAGGCTGTGGGTAGCAATTCTTTTGAGCTCAACACTCCAC
This sequence comes from Picea mariana, assembly GCA_032191745.1. Lineage (NCBI taxonomy): Eukaryota > Viridiplantae > Streptophyta > Pinopsida > Pinales > Pinaceae > Picea > Picea mariana. The sequence continues at coordinate 14,904 of JASDQU011375669.1, forward strand.
CCTTCCTTGTCTTACATCCAGTGTTCAATGTGGACCTCCTTTGACCTATTTTCCACCATTATTGGACACCCCAGAGATCGTAGAACATATGAAACCAACAAAGCTCAACCCTGACTACATGGAACAAGCCTCCACTAATCAAATAGTGGACACGCATGTCAAGGGAACTCACCAGTAGAGGATCCAATTGTATCGGGTTGTCAAGGCAAGTCAATTCCTACACCAAGCCAAGTGGTTCACCTGGGGCCAAATCTAGAAGAAGTTTCCTCACCTGACGGGGGAACTCAATGAAATGGAGACCATTGATTCCTAATGGGGAATGATTGATCTAGGTGGATATTGGTGGCCACCCACCTATTCCAACTAGCTCCTCTTGTCCTTTTGTTTTCAACACGTTCTTCTGTACTTCTTTGTAATTATGGGTTCTACACTTTTGGGGATGTTTGAAGCCCCACACATCCTTCAGGTGGATACTATAAATGTGTTGAAACTGCACATAATATATCTAGATAAACAATAATACACACATTTGCAGAGAGAATTGGAGAAAGAAGAAGAAGGAGAGAAAGAATGGAAGAATTCTCATTAACCATTGTGAATAATGAATAATTTACACCTGATATACTCTGTATATCTCAATGATTTCGACTTGAGGTGAACCAATGCACCATAGTGGTGGTCTAGAGTGTTCTGTACACACACCAACAGTTACGGGAGTGAACTTCCACCTATTCTAGTCTCTCGGGCAGTTACGGGAGTGAACTGCCACCTAGTTGAGTTAACTAGTCAACTAGTCTTTAGTTAACTAACTGAACAAAGAGTAGTGAAGAGTTAACTTAGGGAATCAAGGATAATGTGCCACTTTGGTGATGATACCAAGGCAAGTTTGAATTAGCATGGTGATGATCCCAATGTCGCATGGTAATGATCCCAATGCAACATCTAAACTCAACTCAACTAGTCAAATTGAAGTGTCAACTGAAAGAGAATATTCTCCAGTTGGAATATTCTCTCCTAAAATAAAGGAGACTGGATAATGACTAATTATGAATAATGAACAAATAAAAACCTTAGGAAAAATAAATCCTAGGTGTGTGTGAAGCAACTCCAACACCCCCCCTAAACATCACTATGGTGAAAATAAAGATTGGGTCCTGGAAATGAGGCCATGTTAGGTACCCAAGTACAAAAGATACACTAAAAATAAAGTGAGGAAAGAGGGAAAACCTCATGGGAAACACCCCCCTCAAGGTACAATGTATGTAAAAATAAGAACTATAGTTGCTAGGCAGCTGTGTCCTTCACTCCAAGACGACCTCACAGAGAATGGAATTTCTGCTCAGTGAAGGTCTTGGTGAAAATGTCTACCATCTATTCTGCTGAAGGACAGAACTGTAAGTCAATGATCCCTGTGTGTACTAAGCCCCAGATGTAGTGCATGTGGATCTCGATGTTCTTCATCCACTGCCTTTGAACTGGATCTCTACAGAAATTTAGAGTGCTCTGGTTGTCACACCAGATGACGATCGGCCGATGAAACTGAATGCCCAACTCAGTGAGAAAATCTTGTAGTCACATAGCCTGGATGGTTATGTTAACTACCCCTCTATACTCTTCCTCGGCTGAAGATAGAGCAATGGAAACTTGCTTCTTGCTCAACCAATAGATGGGCCTGGAACCAAGACTGAGTGAGTAACCAGATGTGGACTTGCGATCAGTAAACCCAATGAGATCTAATGTAGATTCAACCACATAATGAATCCCAAATGTGATGGTGCCCTTTACGTATCGAAGGATACACTTTGCAGCTTTCCAATGTCACTCATGCGGCTCCTGCATGAACCTAGAAACTGTGCCGATTGCATATGAGAGGTCTGGTCTGGAGTGTGTGAGATACAACAAGATCCCCACTAGTTGTATGTACAGTGTGCTGTCAACCAATGGAGTCTCCCCGTCATCCTCAAGTTTGAATCTTGATAGGAAAGGAGTCGGAGCAGACTTGCAGTCTCATGTGAAATCTCTCAAGGAGATCTCGTGCATACTTGGCCTGAGACAATTTGATGCTTGATGCATCCTGATTGATCTCGAGTCCAAGGAAGAAGTGTACGAACCCATGTCCTTCATCAAAAACCTATCATGTAGAATCCTCTTGACTTCAACAATCGTTGAAGTCGAGCAACCGATGATCAACAAATCATCAACATACAGTTTTAAAAGTAGAAGTGAATCAACCGTCCTGAGAATGTATAAATTCGGGTCTGATTTACAACGTACAAAGTTCTGTGACAATAGGTAGGAGTCCATCTTGGCATACCATGCCCTCAGAGCCTGCTTGAGGCCATAAAGTGACTTCTTCAATCGACATACCAAAGATGAATCTTGCATAAATCCTTGGGGCTACTCCATGTAGATCTCCTCAGAGAGATCACCATGAAGAAATGCATTCTTCACATCCATTTGATGGACTTCCCATCCCTTGTTTGCTGCAATGGCAAGTGCCAATCGTATGGAATCCATCTTCACTATTGGAGCGAAGGTCTCATCATAGTCAATACCATGAACCTGCTGAAAGCCTTTGGCGACAAGCCTGTATTTGTATCTATTGATCTATCCATCCGATGCACTCTTGGTTCTATAAACCCATCTACATCTGACAAGTTTCCTCCTAGAAGGAAGGGGAACCAGATCCCAAGTATGGTTCTCGAGGAGGGAGTTGTACTCCTCCTACATGGTGGATTCCCAAAAGGGATTTCTAGAATCCTCACCATAAGACTGTGGATATGAAGAATGAACCAAGAAAAGATGCCTGGAAGGTAATGGTTCAGTGGCAGTGAGTGAAATAGGAGGCTCCTTGAAATCAGATTGAGTCCTCCTAGTCTCGGCTGGATCACCCACGAGATACCCTACATCCTGAAGAGTAATTTGTGCCCACTTGGGCCTCTGCTCTGGCTCTGCAACTGCATCTGGATGCTTTGACTCTGCATTTGACTATACTGACTCTGAATCTGAATCTAAATCCTCTGAGTCCTCTGAATCAAAACTCTCATCTGAAGAAGAGTCGGCATGTGCATGCTCATCATCTCGGATAGGTGGAAGAGTGAAGGTGTATGCATGCAGCTGCTAAGGTACATGTGAGACACTTTCCTCGAATTTGACACTACGCTCAATGATGAGCCGGGTCAAGGAAAGATCAATAAGTCGGGAGAAGTTTGATAGAAATCTTGGGAACATGAAACACATTCTCGAAGCTTCCATTGGTGAGTTCAATCCTTCCTTTGACAGTGACTTCGAAAGAAGAGTTGTCCCCCTTCAGAATAGGAGGACCTTTGCATGCATCCAATGAAGAATAGATTGCTTCTGAGGCAACCATGTGATGTGATGCTCCTGAATCTACGATCCAAGCATTGGGAGAGGAGTTGATGGCAATCAAGGCATGGATATAATTGCCTTTCTCGGAATTCAGATCTTCTGGCTTCTTCTTCTTTGCACCCTCGGGGATGTGATCTCCAAAGTTGTTTTGTTGAAGTATCCGAGACATCAGATCTATTTGTTTTTGCATGCATGTGTATTCCGAATGGAATCCTTTGTGACAGTATGTGCATTTCTCTCCTTTTCTTCCCTTTTCTCCTTTGGATCCGGAGGCATCGGTGAAGGGTTTTGTGTACCCTTCCTTCTTCGTATGTGCATGAGATTTCCACTTATCTTTATCTTTAGATTTTTGGTATTTGTGGCTGCCATCATGCACAGAGAGTGCATGCACCCTTGGGCCTTTGATTGTGCCCATGGTGATGAGCTTGGTTTGCTCTTGTGTCAGGGATTTGATAAAGTCCTCAAGAGAAGGCATCTTCCAGGTGGCTCTAGAGGCGAAGCTTATATTATCAAATGTGGATATGAATACAAATAATTCAGGTCCAATCTTGGAGAGAATGGTGAGAACCATTTGTTTTTCCTCCATCGATTTATCAACCCCGCAAGCTTTGAGTTGCGAAAGTAAATCCTTGAATTTTGTAAAGAAATCTTGGATATTGTCGAAGCTTTTTGGATCCAATGTGAGCAGCTCCACCTCCAGTATGTGTCCCCTCATATAATCCTATTTTCCAAAGATCCCTTCCAATATTTTTCAGGCTTCATTGGGAGTCTTACAGGAAGATATGTGAAAAAGGAGATCGAGAGAAATAAGACTCCAAATTGTTCCAAGTGCCTCATCCATGCGATTTAAGTACTTGGATTTTTCTATGGCTGATGGCGGCTCTGTATCTGTATTCATGGTTAACCTATACAACCCTCTGGATCGGAGATGTATGGCTATTTTCTCCTTCCATGCAAAATAGTTGTAAGGTGTAAGAATGAATTCTTTTTGGAATTCCATCTTTTCGCTGTCTTCAATCTTTTGTACCTGTAAACAATTTTGGTGTAGATTTTTCTTAGCAGTCCGTTAGCTCTGATACCATGTAAATGTGTTGAACCTACACATAATATATCTATATAAACAATAATACACACATTTGCAAAGAGAATTGGATAAAAAAGAATAAGGAGAGAAAGAATGGAAGAATTCTCATTAACCGTTGTGAATAATGAATAATTTACACATGATATACTCTGTATATCTCAATGATTTCGACTTGAGGTGAACCAATGTTCCATAGTGGTGGTCTAGAGTGATCTGGACACACACCAACAATTACGGGAGTGAACTACCACCTATTCTAGTCTCTCAAGCAGTTACGAGAGTGAACTGCCACCTAATTGAGTTAGTAGTGAGGAGTTAACTCAAGGAATCAAGGCTAATGTGCCACTTTGGTGATGATACCAAGGCAAGGTCAAATTACCATGGTGATGATCCCAATGTTTCATGGTGATGATCCCAATGCAACATCTAAAATCAACTCAACTAGTCAAATTGAAGTGTCAACTGAAAGAGAATATTCTCCAAGTGGAATATTCTCTCCTAAAATAAAAGAGACTGGATAATGACTAATTATGACTAATGAACAAATAAAAACCTTAGGAAAAAGAAATCCTAGGTGTGTGTGAAGTAACTCCAACATATACTAGTGGCCTCTTGCCTAATCCAACTGGCTTATTTTGTATGTTTTCATGTCAGCACATCTTGTTGTACTTTTAGGGCCGTTTTGGGGCCCTAAACATTGATTTTTTGGCTCACCATAGTCAAACTGTAGACAAAGTTAGATTTTGACAGTGGAATGCATATTTCTCTGAAATACCTTTCCAATGGGATATCACATACCTAAAATGGAGGTCGTATGCAAAAGTTACGACCCTGGGAAGTTGAGGTACCAACTTACACCAACTTACCCATTGGGGCCCACATGAATTTTGGCGTTTCACCTTCTAGGATTAGGTTTTTGAGTGTCCAGGGTTTTGGAATTCATGAGTAATATCAAAAAGGCCTCTGGAGCTTCATTATAATGGATTATGTTCAGATGGATGCCCGTAGCAGCCACATCTCTTCTTAGAGATAGCTACCACCATTTGAGCAAGTGTTTTAGTTCTGCAGTTTTACAGTTTCATCCTATTTCATTATTAAATAAAAGATATTGTTCACTGGATATCTTTGTTATTCTTCATATCTTTGTGTTTATTGTATTCAGTCTGTTAATCAGTTCGTTCTGCTCCTAAATCCAAATTAGATGCGCACAAATATAGTGATGTTCGGGTGTGCGCACTAGAGTTTGGGATGTTAAAATCATCCAAGAAATCCAAGTGAAAGGATTTTGACAAAATGGTGTAAGGTTTTCATGTAGTTTTTGCATGAAACCATTTAACAAATCTTAATGGCTTGCACATTTTGCAGAATTTTCATTGAATAGAGTAGGACAGAGTCAATGTAGAGGGTTAAAAGCATGGATGATGTGGAGAGGAATTATATTCCTGATGATGAATTTGGGGATCTTTATATCGGTTTGGGTGATGATGGTACAAAAACCAAGGAGGAGCACATGAACTTGGTAGAAACTGTAAAAATATTGCAGAAAGATGTCCGGAGTTATAAGGTTGATAACAAAAGGCTTATGAGAGCCAAGGCACAACAAGATGACTTCAATGTCAAATTGATCAAAATTTTGGAAATAATAGAAAAGAAGATGGATAAGGAGACATATTCAAGTATATCAAGAAGTCACAGGTCTCGTGATGAGAAAATAAGAGAAGAAATAATTGTTGGTAAGCATTCTTTTAGGAAAGCGTGCAGTTGTTTGAGCCTATCCCCTGTAAGAAAGCATAAGAGAAGGACTGGGGTGGACGAGCTGCAAGATGAAATGAATAAGTTCAATCATCCTACCTTTGATGGTGAGAACAAGAAGGACGAATATGTGGAGACCTGGTTGTTGGGTTTGAGAAAGTACTTCCAATTGCATAACTATTTTGTGTAGGCAGAAGAGAGAATTACTCTCTATCAGTTAAAGGGAAAGACATCAATGTGGTGGGACCAGTATGTGCAAGTGAAACACATTGATGAGAAGAAAGTGACTTGGAGAGAGTTCAAGAGGTATTTCCAAAAGAAATACTTGACCAAGAGGTACTATGATAGGAAATTGAAGGAGTTATTCAAACTCAATCTTGGGAGCATGGCGATTGATGAGTATAAAAGAACATTTTTATAATTGTTGAATTATGTACCTTTTATCAAGGATGAACAACTAAATATTCAGAGATAGTTGAGTGGGTTTCCTTCATTTATCAGTGACAATATAATTGTGATGACCCTAAAACGTTGGAAGAGACCATAAGGCACACTAAGTGTCTTTATGATCAACAAAGGGGAAAACCGACTCTCTAAAAGGCTTGGGAAGATAATATGAAAAGTAAAGTGGAATAGAGGAAGAAGGGAGTTAAGCCACCTTTTTTTAGAAATACTGTGCAAGAACAGATGACTCTTCAGGAGCCCAGAATTTTGGAAATAGTGGGACAAAAGTCTTGGAAAAAACCTATGCGTTGTTGAGGTTGTGGGGGAAATCATATGCATAGAGATTGTCCTCAAAGAGGTGATAAAGCGAGGGCTGCACATAGTGCAAAACAAAATGTGACAGTGGAGGACATCTAGGTATAAATGTGCCAAGGATTTACATCATGCTAGATAACAAGCAGGATGAGTTATAGTAGCACATGATCGAGGTGGAAGGTAACATTAATGACCAACCCATTGCTATTTTAATAAACTTAGGAGTTATTCATAGTTATCTAGATCCTAAAATGGTGGAAATATTCCATCTGTCGAGAAGCAAGCTTGAAAAACCTTGGTTGGAGCTTTTATGTTATAGAAGATTTTTCCACACTCCATGCATATTTCTTTGATGGCCTTTCATTTCCCTTTGCATAATTCATTTCCCCTTTTTTTCACTCCAGAGATAAAAATACACATTTTTGTCCATATAGGAAACCTACAGTTAGACAACTTGCGTATATGCTGGTTGTTGCATTACAACCCACATGCATCGGGTTTGGTGCTCAAAAATTAAAAAATATGTTGGGTTTCCTTGCCATGTCACGAGATCCATGACCCTTGACCTTCCATATACTAGAAACACTTTGAATCGACCCTTCAATTCCATTTGGAGGCTATAAATTGAGCCATATCCAAGCCTCGAGAACAATTCATCATCGAGAGTAAAGACACTCTGGAGAAATTTCACCTCAATTGAGTTTGCATCCCTTTCTCCTTGAAAGTCTGAAATTCTTATGTTCATCACCCAAGCTCTTCCTATCTTGCGATGGATAACTTCATTGAATCCTACTTTTGAGCTTGCCTTTGTGGAGGATTGAAGTGGTGGAGGCCCAACTAGAGGGACTTATTTTCTTTGTTCCGGTATGTGTCATTGGAAAAGTTTGTCAGCTATGTACTTATGTTGATTACATTAATAGAAATACTCTTTTCACGTCCAATTGATATCTTGAAAATGTTTGTATTT
>JASDQU011375673.1:20060-35576 GCA_032191745.1 Picea mariana
TTACCTTTTCATAAATGTATAAATCAACCTCTATATATTTCCTTTGTTGGTAACTAGATAAACTCAACTTGTAAACATTTTACTTGATGGTGGATATTAAAATCGACTCCCTTTCAACTTCTAGTTACTAAAGATTCAACTTGGTCTCACCCTTTTTCAAATTTCCTTCCTTATTAGACAAATAAACATCTTTTGGTCGATTCAACTAGAAGAAATTCAACTTGAGTAATTTGATTCTGATCGACCCAAATTGTTTCATCTTTGACCTGAATTTATTAAAGTTTACATCAATTTCGACCTTTGGGGCAATTTAGTTTACTTCTTTCTTGGACCGAATTGACTTTAGAAGAAGATTGACTTGAGTAATTCGACTTTGGTCATACCGACTTGATTTGGACGACTTATATTTCCAGACTCAATTTTATTTGACTTCGACCTTCGAGGTGATTTACTTCACTTCTACTTGGACTGACTCAATTTAGAAGAAAACTGACTTGTATAATTCGACTTTGGTCGTCCCAACTTGTTTTGGACGACTTGTATTTCTCGACTAAATTTTCCTTCGACTTAGACCTTCAAGGAGATTTACTTCACTTCTACTCTAACCAATCTTTGACTTCTTTGACTTCAACTTCTTCTACTTATCCGACTTCGACCTCTTCTACTTATCTAACTTCGACCTTTGACTTCTTCGACCTGTTTGATTTCGACCTTCGATCTCTTTGAATTCAACCTTCAGTCTCTTTGACTTCAACCTTCAAATTTTTCAACTTTGACTTCTTCAAATTCTTGCATTTAGTTAGTCAAATTGACCCATTTAATTGTTTCAACTCGAATTAAGGTTTGACTGGTCGAGACAATTGTTTCTGACTCGGCTTAAGGCTTCACTAGTCGAGACAATTGTTTCTGACTCGGCTTAAGGCTTGACTGGTCGAAACTTTTGTTGCTGAGACTTTTATATCAAACTTCTTGACTTTGTGACTTGTATGGATCCATATTGGATTCTCCATTTACCCTTTTTGTCTAGACAATTTATTATTTTGTGCATGGATGTTAATAACACATTACACCATAGACCATATTGCCACTAGGATGAGTGCATCAAGTTCATACAATATATTTAGTCAATGTTATCCTTCCACTGAAATTCAAGTCACCTTCATAACATTATGTCCAATTTTGACAATGTTTCTCAAACCAATCAATCAATAATACTTCACCTATCTATTAAGGTTGAAATCAATGACAACCAAATTGCCAACATGCGACACTTGTACTAATCTTTGCAATCAACAAGAGACCCCCTGCAACCCCTTCTCGACCTACTACTGTGCGAGTGGATGGATTTGGTCCTCAAAAGGGTTTTAACAACCCTCCTAGTCACCCGATCTGCAAATAAAGGGAGGTGGCTCCCTCTAGAGACCCCCATTGATCTTCTTTGTGTGCTACAAAACTCCCAACACTAAGACAAGGTCCCCTCTTTTCCACACGATTTATTTCATACCCTCTATCTGTTAGAGAACTTTGCCCTTCCTCACAATTTTGTTGTTGTTGGAAATCGACCCCTTTAATATAGTTTACCATCCACACACAATACACCCAGATCCTTCATTATAAATTCTCCTCAAGCTTCCCTACTCCATAACTTTGAAAAATAAGAACTCAACTCATAATTTAACCAGACAAGATGTTGCATCAATAGACTAAAAATAAAATCCAAGGCGAAGCTCCAAATAGAAAACCTTAGTGGACTCCCTCTCTTTTTTCACTAGGTCGGGTATTGAATCACTGAAGCAAGAACAATAGTGGAAGGGTTTTTCTAAACCCTAACAAAAAATGGCTCAAAGAGCACTCCAAAATGAGAGATCAAATCATAATTCAAAGTCAGAGGTTGCCCCTCCTTTTATTCTTCCTCTGAGCCTTCCATATCTTCCCTCTTTTGACCAAATCAAACCATTGCCTTAATTCTCCTTTAATTATTACATAAACATTAAAAATAATTTTTTAATGCTTAAGTGATAATAATTTATTTAATGTCACTTTATAGTAATATTTTTTTCCACCAAAGTGACACTAAAAAAATCCCCGTGGCTCCCTTTTTTCATGTTGACTATAGCCTGCAAGAGTCATATAAGCTACTCAATGATCCTCTATCATGATCAATTGGAAGGGGACATTACAATCCTCCATTCTCAAGATTACTTGTCCTAAAGAAACTCCAAATCAAGGTGTTGTATGATATGCTCTCCTTTCCAAGTGGAATCCTCCATAGGAAAACCTCTCCATATGAATAGGTATTCTTGGATGAATCTCCTTATCAGCCTCCTCTCCTTGACATCAACATTCTTCTCAGGAGTCAGAACCATCTATCCTTCCTCATCTATTGGAGGAATATCTTCCAAAGTGGTGATCTATTGTCCCAATTACTTCTTGAGGAAATATACGTGGAATACGTTGTGGATCCTGCTACCCTATGGTACCTCCAAATCATATTCTACCTCCTCGACTCTCCTGATTACTATGTAGGTTCTATAGAATTGAGGCTTCAAATTTTCTACACCACTCCTCTTCAGCAAAGACTGTCTATTAGGTTGCAACCTGAGAAATACAAAGTCTCCAACCTCAAATTTGTGCTCCACCCTATGCCTGTCTGCGTACATCTTCTACTAGTTCTAAGTGACCTGCAAATTCTCCTTCAAGACTCTCAAGATGTCTTGGCTATCCTACACCCAATATTTTTTCTTAATTGATCTACTTTCTCCAAATTCCAAGTCTACAAATGATGGGTCATTGTAGCCATAAAATACATTGAATAGACTCATCCCAATGGACATGTGATAAGTGGTATTATAGATGTTTTCTCCAAGATGCAACTACTTCATCCCCTCCCTCTGATGTCCTGAAAAATAATTTCATAGGTATCCTTCAATCCACTTGTTCGCAACCTTTGTCTTCCCATTTGACTGAGGATGATAGCTAGTACTAGGTGTCAATTCTATCCCTAATAACATAAACAGTTCATGTCAAGATGCACTAAGGAACCCGCTATCTCAGTCACTGACTATGTATCTCAAAAGACCGTGTAGCCTGAACACCTCCCTAAAGAATATGTCTACTACCTGAGATGCAATATAATCTAAAGGAATGGAAAATAAATGCACATAATTGGTCAACCTATCCACCATAATGTAGATACAGTCCCTACCCTGTACATTTGACAACCCTGTAATAAAATACCTGGAAATGCTTTCCCATTTTTGCTCAGGAATCAATAATGGTTGAAGAAATCCTGCAGGATGTGTAATCTCTCACTTGTTCTGTTGACAATACATTCACTCTCTCACATATCGAAGAAAATATTCCTTGAGACCCTTCCATGAGAATATATCCCTTACCTATCTGTAGATCTTCAGATACCCTGGGTGCCCTATCAATGTTGTTTCATGTACTGCCCTCAAAAACTTATCCTTGAGTGTGGACTCAGGGACAAGATAGATCATGTATTTGTAGTAGAATATGGCATCCACTACCCTATACCTTCCATCCTTATTAATACCTCCCATCAGCTCACAAGAAAATTTATTTTGGAGTACTCCATCAAGAGAATGGACTTCCAATCCACTGAAATCTTGGTCATGGAGAAAGCTACATGTCTCTTGGATAGGGTGTCAAAAACTATGTTTTTGTTTCCCTTTACATATTCAATGTCAAAATCATATTCCTACACTTTTCTCACCCACTTCTACTACCTCTCGTTCATGTCTCACTGCTCCGAGAAATATCTCAAGCTATTGTGGTCAGTCCTAACCACAATGTGTCCTCCCACCAAGTAATTTTTGAACTTTGACAATGTATGCATGATGGCCAACATCTCCTTATCATATATATGATAGATATTCTTTGGATCCCTTAGTTTTCTCTCTCGAAATCTATCACATCTTGGTTTTGCATCAATACAGCTCATATCCTCTCTTTGAATGTGTCACACTCTAGTACAAAAGGATGTGTGAAATAAGGGAGCGCTAATACTGGGAAAGTGATCATTACCTTCTTCGTTCTGTTGAAGGCTACCTATGCATCCTTTGACCATTGAAAATCCCCCTTATTGATGAGGTTTATCAATGCTACACACAGTTGTGAAAATCCCTTCACATAGCACCTATAATAACTGCATATCCCGAAGGATCCTCATAGCTCCGTAAGTGATCTGGGGGTGGACCAATTTAAGATTGTCTGGCTCTTATCCTGATGCAAATTCACTCCCTTGACACCAATCACATACCTGAGAAAGAAGATTTATGTCAACCCAAACCACACTTTGCCTCCATGGAAAAAAGTGACTTCTCCTCCATAATGGTGAGAATATTTTCCACATGGTTCAAATGTTCCTCCCAAGTCCTGATGTAGATCATAATATCATCAAAGAACACCAGTAGGAACTTCCTCAACTGCTTGTTGAAGATGTGGTTCATACATAGATGGAAGGTAGTGAGTGCATTGGTCAGCCCGAAGGGGATGAATAGAAACTTGCAGTGCCCATAGTGACATATGAATGTTATCTTATGGATTTCATCCTCTCTAACCTAGACATGGTAGTACCTCGTTGAAGATCAATCTTTGAGAAGTACACTTCCCCGTTCAACTCATCTAACAAATCATCGATCCTAGGTATTGGGTATTTTTTCTTGATGGTTTTCTTGTTCAAGGCTATTTAGTCGATGCACATCCTCATCATTCCATCCTTCTTCTTCACCAGTACCATTGAACAAGTGAAGGGACTAGAGCTAGGATGGATGTGTCCCATCTCCCAAAACTCCTATATGAACTTCTATATCTTGTCCTTGAACTTATTTGGGTTCTTGTATGGTGTGGTGATCACAAGTTTCACCCCTTACTCTAACTCAATGTTGTGCTCAAATCCTCTATTAGGTGATCTCCCTACTGGAAGTGGCCCGAACACCTTATCACTATTTCCATGTATCTCATGTATGTACACATGGTAATGATAATGATCCTAGGAAAACTTTTGCATGGTGATCAAGCAATTGGATACACATACTACATCACCATGTATAAATATAGCCTCCACACATTTGTTGGACACAAACCTAGGTTCTCTTAATGACATGCCTTTCAAAATAACTCATTGACCCTCAAAGTCCATGAATTCCATCCTCATAACCTGATAATACATCTTGAATTCCCCTAGTGAGTATAGCCATTAGACTCCCAGTACTATATTGGTGTCTACTAATTCCACTACATAGAATTCATCGGTCAATGTATATTTTCCCAATGCCACCTTCCATCCCCTGATCCTCTAAGTAAAATTCATGTTGTACCCATCTGCAATAACCATGTTAAATCCATCAAATTCTTTGCTATATATTTGTCTCCTAGTGACCAGTTCCACATCGATGAAGTTGTGGGCGCCCCAACATCGATCAAGACTCTTTTCCCTTGCAAAATACCTCTAATCCTAAATGTATAGTATCTGGGGATGCTTGAAAGTGTGGAAATGGTCAGCATTTTGAATTCCTTCTACAAAAGTGCTTTCTATTCAATCTCCATCCGTGGCTTCTCATTACTGCTTTTTCCACTATCTTGTATGTGATCTGTCTCCCTACAACTATAGAAAATATTCTTCCTCCTTAGTTCTCTCCGAGTCTCCTCATCCATCCTTCCCTTCCCTATCCATGTCTTCTAGGGAGGCTTCATAGCCTAACATTTATGTGGAATAAAGGGTTTCACTGGTTCCTTCTTGGCTTTTGTGTCTACCATATTTTGAGTCTTCATGATGGCATCCTATAATGTGGGAGTTCTAAAGGCCTTTACCCAACCTCTCAAGAGTTTATCTAGACCCTCTGTGAATAGTATCACCAACCTCTACTTAGAAATATCAATCACCATTATTACCATCCTCTAGAATTCTGTGAATGGATGCATTTGGTGTACCTATCTGCATCAGTTGCATCGATTCCCCAAAGTGGATCTCAGGGTCCTTCCTATCGAACCGATCCATCAATATCTGGGTGAAATCCTCATATGATGTGATGTTGGAATGCCCCAATGTTATTAGCCCATGGTACCACCACTCATGAGTTTATCCATCCAAGTGTAGGGTGGTAAACTTGATTTCCTTTGCCTCTATAATCGAATTAAGTTGAAAGTATGTGTCCAATTTGTGAACTCATGATCTGGCTATGATCTTGGCAGACCTGTCAAAAGATGGGACTGTCAACTTCCCTATATTGTGCATAAGGTCAAAATTCTTCTAGTGTTGTGTTATCCTAGGTCTGTTCCTCATACCGAGGTTGCAGTAGTTGTTGTAAGACATATTTGCCTACATATCCTCTGCTAGTGTACGATACTCTCTAAAGTAGTTAGAGACCTTGTCAACTAGATTTGGCTGGCCCTGTGCCCCTGTAGGTTGTTCCTCAAGGAATGGGGGTAAAAATTGTCTAGGTTTCCTTCTACTCCCTATCTGTAAGGAAATTTGTGTTGGAATATAGGTATTTCTACCCTTAGAATGAGCTCTTTCCCCTCCATTAATTCCATTTGGTCTTGTTTTCCCTCGTTGTCCTAACATATGTACAAGTACCTCAAGGGTATGATTTTTGGGTCCTAATCATCTCATCTTGTCTATGAGAGACTACTTCCTATTTATGATTGGCATCCTCCTAACTCTTGTTCAACTGATTCAGTAGTTCGAGCATAGGATCTCTTGTGATCTATAGGTTATCATCCATGTTTCCTTCTAGTCCTGGCCTTGTTTGATTTTCTTCCATTTCTTCCTCCTCCCTGAGGGGTTTTCCTCCACGCCCTCTTCTCCTAGTCATCAATGTAGTCACGAGCTGGAAGAATCACCAACTATGATACCACTATAATATCATCAATAATTTTGGGCTAGTATAATAAGGTTGGTTCTCTGTGTTTCCCTTTTGGTCGAATGTTTGTATTTCCAATAGTTATATTGGTTGACCTCTTTTTATAAACATTTTGCATGTAGTTTAACTAAAGTCATTTTGTCAAACATATAGCATACATGTAGTTGACTCATGGAATATAATAAAATTTTGGGCATCTTTGTTATTGATGGAAATACCAAACAATACAAAGACCAAGGGTTGCTACAACAACTAAAAACTGAAACAAACACACAATACAATCCCAAAACATAGAAATAATTCCTCAATGTCTTCTATATTTGTTGTCCTCTACTCAACTACTTCCAAAATACTCACTGCTTTCTCCAACTGTCATCAACTAGAAGGTAAACATTCATCCCCTCTCTTAGGCTCATGATTTGGCTTCCCAAGGATGGATAGTGATTGTACTAAGATATTCATTTAACAAGAGACCCCCTGTGACCCCTTCTCAACCTACTACTATGCGAGTGGATGGATTTGGCCCTCAAAAGGGTTCTAGTGACCCTCCTGGTCACCCGATATGAAAATAAAGGGAGGAACATCCCTCTAGATACCCCTAATGATCTCATGTGTGTGCTACAAACATCCCAACACTGAAACAGAGTCCCCTCTCTGCCACATGATTTCCTTTATACCCTCGATCTACTACATAAGTTGTCCCTTCCTCACAATTTTGCTACTATAGTAAATTGACCCCTTTAATATAGTTTACCCACCACAAACAATACACCCATATCCTTCATTATACATTCTCATCAAGCTTCTATTATAGCCTTAATATCCACCCTATAGGCTAGAGAGGTAGCCATCAGAGGATAAACACCCAAATACATCTTTTGCATATGGATTGAACCCTTTTTGAGACCTTATTGACATCCTCGCGGGTCATCTAGTGGACAACAAGGGAGGCCCTCACTAGACAATAATATCTCATCAAGCGGGGCACTTCCAGACTTCTATAATTGAGGAGTTACGAGGTGATAGAAGATCTATAAGCCTCTCCCAAGCCTCCTCCAATAGCTATTTAACACAAAGGAAAGCCTTGGGAAAGAGGGAGGATGAATTCAGAGTATTTTTATTCTTTCCAAATATAGAGGCATCCATTATCACAGCTAGAAGTTAGTGAGCCTAGCCTGAGAAAGGAGTTGCAAAAAGAAAGGGGTCTAAAGGAGGATGCATCTTCATCAATTTGAGGTATGAATTTATGTGTATTATCATGCTTCATTTATAGATGATTTGGTTTTCCCTCTGAATGTTTGTCTATGATGTATGAATATTCAGATACGGTTTATATTTTTGTATATCAGATTAGATCAAGCTAGATCTAAGATTTTAACACTACGAAGACAAGTAGAATGGTATTGTTTTGTCTTTGGTGTACAAGGAATGGATTGTAGAAGATGAGGTTGGAACTTCAGCATTGCATGAAAATATTTTTGAGTGAACTTGTTTTCTTTCAAAATTGTTAAATGGTTTTGAAAGAACGTCTATTTGGTGTAAATTTAACTCTTTTTCAAACTGGATGGACTACTTGTGAAAAATGAATACTCTAGTCAACCTGTGCTAGAAGAGTTTTCCCTTGTATTGTTTTATACTTTTTTGTCCTCATGGGACTAAATTTATGAAAAATAATATTGATCTTACCTGCATCATTCTTTCATTCTCTTTAAACCATGAAGGAGACTGGTCACACTTGTGTCATTCTTTCTTGCTCGTTAAACTAGGAAGGAGATGAAAATTACAAAAAAAGAAAAGTAAGAGTGGGGTTTTCTCACCAATGATCTATTCTCAAAAGGGAAGCGTCGGTTGAGTCACCCTTGAACATGGCACTTGTTTGAGACCTCATCATACAATTTGGTTTGAGCTTTCCTAGGATCCATCCTAGTAATATGAGTCAGAGATACTCCTACAATTGGTCACTCTTCCAGTCATCATGGAGAGTGCTTCAATGCCTCCTGCATTTTTGCACTATATTCATCCATCTCTTGTGTCCTGCTACCAAGTCACCATTGTTTCATTCTATATGTTCAAGGGAAGTTTAATCCTCAGTCAACTATCTACTATTTTTTTGACTTTCTGAGTCGACCATCTCTGTGTAAATTGTACTTTGTGATACTCTCTCTTCAGATCGTCTCTCAGTGTATGTTTTGTGTCGATTGATGGGGGATACATCAACGCCCTCCTTCGATGAATATCTTCCTATCGACTTCAATACATTACCTAGGATAGGGATTTGGAATCCAACTAGTACCTTGGAGCTTGCAGTCATTAGTGGTAGGCCTCCTCCTGATTAACAGTGGTATTTCATCATTGACTCCTGATCGATTGATTCTACGAGTGTATGAAATCATGTCCTCTATTCACACTCACTAGAATGTACTAGGTACCTTTAGGTCCATCATCATCATCTATGGGTCCCCTCGCATCCGTTAATGGTATACATCATTGACTGGTAATCAGATGGTTTCTACCATGCTCAACATAAACTCATCTATTCGCATGGATGTAGATTTTTACCATTAGGTTTTGGGACACATAACTCCTTTACAACATCCCATCCGAAGTTGTGTTGGAGTACATCAATTGCATATGAATACTTCAACGACACTCTCCTTAGTACTCATTGTCTTCCTGACATCTCTATGTTGTGTCATAGATCCACATTGTATCTACTCGTGGCTATGATTATGTTCCTGACATAGTTCTACATTATATTTGTTGGTGGATATGATTGAGTTCAAGATATAGGTCCACATTGTATTGTCTTGTGGCTATGATCTTATTGATGACTGTTAAATTATGAGCTTGATTTCTTATGTGGATTAATTCTTTTATTTTCTTCAATACTTTGATTCTAGCTTAATATATTTCAACAATTCCAAATCATAATTGAATAACAATAATTATGTAGATAAGTAAACATGCATATCAACAACACATATACCCTGGGGAAACCCTGTACAGGGAGAAAAACCCCAACAAACAATATTCCTTTATTGCATTAATAGTGTAAGATCTCTTACAAATATCCACCATGAATGTTCTTCTCTCAAAGGGCTTCCAAGATGACTCTGACCTGACAAAGACTTACAATACCTTACTGAAATAAACCTTTGATATGTTGCCTCTTTATCACTGATGTTCTCCTCTATTGTTTCACCCTCAACCTGCATATGAAAACTGTGTTTGCTTTATTTGTATTAGTTTTGGTATGTTTGGGGTAGCATTGAGAATTGATTGAATTTTAGATTTTTATTCTCTCTGTCTACATTTTAAACCCTGGTGTAGTTAGAGGGGGGGGGTTTCCTGCCATCAACCATGGTCTAGCATTTCATTTCATGGATCCACAGTGTATTATTTGGTGGCCATGCTCATTATGAGTTTGCATGTGTATACCTAGGGGATTGGTATATATATACTCATCCTTGGTGTTTGATTGCAGTACTTCTTTGGTTTCCAAAGATCCTTTTCTCTCTCCTTCTGCTGCCTCATATGGATTTTATTATAATGTTTTTGACCATCCACTCTTTTACTGACCTCACACATTAGGGGGCATTTTTTATAGCCTTAATCTCCACCATATAGGCTAGAGAGGAAGCCATCAAAAGATAAAGGCCCAAATACATATTTTTCCTAAGAATTGAACCCTTTTTTAGCCCTTATTAACATCCTCGCGGTTCACCTAATGGACAACAAGTGAGGCCCTCACTGGACACTAGTATCTCGTTAAGCGAGGCACTGTCAGAATTCTAGAATTGAGGAATTACGAGGTGATAGGAAAATGATGAGTTGGATATTCATGTCAAAGGCTTAAGAGATCACATCATTCGAGTCTCTAGTGGCCTCTATAAGATCTATAAGCCTCTCCCAAGCCTCCTCCAAGATCTATATAACAAAGGAAATCCTTGGGAAAGAGGGAGGAAGAATTCAAAGTATTGTTATGCTGTCCAACTGCAGAGGCATACATCATCACAACCAGGAGTTAGTGAGCCTATCCTGACCATAGAGTAGCAAGGAGAGGTAAGGAGAAGAGGGATAAAGGAGGATACATATTCATCAATTTGAGGTATGAATTTATGTGTATTCTCTATGCTTCATTAATATATCATTTGTTTTCCCCCCTAAATGTTTGTCTCTAATGTATGAATATTCAGATCTTGTTTATATTATTGTAGATCAGATTAGATCAAGATAGATATAGGATTTTAACACTAGGAAGACAAGTAGAATGGTATTGTTTTTTTTTTGGTGTACACGGAGTAGGTTGTAGAAGCTGAGGATGGAACTTCAAAACTGCAACAACCAAGATTCACTAAGGACAAACTTCAGGAAAAGGTAAGCCATTCTCATATCTCCTTGTGTATTGATCTACTTGTTTACTCTTCAGATCTCATCACTATTCATTTCATTTTCCTTCTGTTTCTCTTCTCTCATTTCGAAAATGGACACATGTAAGTGTTACAAAAATATACTAAATAGACTCATGAGTCATTATTTTCATCCTCGAACAATTTACAAATCATATATATTTAAAAACATTCATTACCTCTATCCACTTGCGTTATCTTTTGTTTTTCAGATATTTTTGGGAGTTTCTAGCTTTAACCTATAGAATGTGATCAATGTGGATTATTGTCCTCTATATCATATTTTTGTTGAGCTATTGCTAGCTCGATTTCATTGCTTGCAGCTCAAGATATGATGATTTGAAGTTAGCATACCCAATTTTATCCCTGAATTTGGGTTATGCCCATGTTTTTCATTTTTGGGCCATTTCTACTTTCAACTTGTTAGCAATTTTTATACCAACCTATTATTCACTCTTCTATCCTTCCATCGATCCCTCTTGTGCCTAATTTTGTTTCTCGTAGCTCCAGATATGGATTCCTAAAGTTGGTATGGCTAATTTCCCCCCAAATTTGTGACCTTCTTTTCTCTGTCTGAGGCTTTATCGCAGAAGTTCAATATCATCCATTGATTTTTTCCCTTTGATATTGATCTGATGGTGTGGATTTAATCTCTTGTTGAATGTACAATCCTGGCTTATCATTTTGGGATTCTGGGATTTCACAGTTCCAGAATGTTTGTTGTTTACAATATTCCAACTCTCCCGAAGTTTGACCTGTCGAAGGGGTCATAAAGTGTAGTCAATTAGTTGTTGTAGATTGATAGTACCCCTTACGCTATCCTTACACTGTAATCGATTAGACAATCAATAAATATACTAGAGGATATTAGATCAATGACCAACATTATTTCGGTACTCCCAGATATTACAACTCTAAAGTTGTTCAACTCCCCCGGAGTTATATCTATTGAAGTTCTTATGCTATCCTTCCACTACTTGATCAAACGATTGATAAGGGTCCTCGATAGATCATTGATATACAGTTATCACTATTTCTGCACTTTGTACTTCGTTGCTTTTCTTTTACACTTTTTAGAACACTTGGAGTTTTACTGGCCAAAATGGTTATAAAATAAAGATGATTGATTACTGTCGGTTAACACTCCCGCTTAATCTATTCTTCCACTTCTTGATAAAACAATCACAATAAATCCTGAAGGATCATAGATGAACGGTCTGCATGATTCTGTCATTTTGGCCTTCGACACTTTTGTTGGTAGAAGAAGCTGGATATTCCCGGAGGCCATAATCACGAAGATGACATGGCATGATGATGCCACCTATGGTGACATGGACCCATGGTATGTGTGCCATGTGTCACTGATAAATGAACATGTTGGGGTACAAAATGCACCGAATTCATGTGACACGTGTCCCCATATGGCACCCCTTCCATGTGGCATAAGACACGTCATCAACCAGACGTATAGTCCACATTCCTCTCCATATTTGATGCCCCGCATGATTTCAAGACTTCGGCTTTGCACTTCGTCGCTTCGAAACTTCGTAGCTTTGCTTATTCTCTAGTAATTGTCGAAGTGGAGAAGTTCTGGACTCCTGGAACTTATGCTATCCTTCCACTCCCAATATAATGTCTTGCATTACTCCCATATTTTTCACTCGATCTAATGGTCGAAGAGATTTCAGGGTTTTGCAACTTCATGATTTTATGCCTCTGCCTTATCTGTAATAATAGTCGAAGTGGTGAAGTTTTGGAGTCCCAAAGCTTTCTATATCTTGCTTTGATTTGGTCAATGATTAACGATATATCAATTTTATTTTATGTCTCTGGCTTATCTAATTTCTTATATAACAATCACGATTCATTATCCTTTACAAAATATCTTTTTCTACATTACTCTCTGGATTCTACACAATTTCTGCAATGTTATTTCTCCTGAACTTCTCTTTCCTCCTGCGCATTCTTCTGCATACTTTTTTCCATGGTTGACATCAATGCCAACTATTTTCCAACGGATAACTGCATGCCTCTAATCTCCAACACATATAAAGGATTAACGACCTTATGAATCAAGTTAAGAGTTTTCCAATATATGAGAGTATAAATATGAATATGTTAAGCATCATATGCTAGAAAACCTTGAATAAGTCATCCACAAAAATGATTGAAAACCTACATAAAACTGATTCAAGATATGTACTAGATCATTAAACCTTAAAGCCATATAAAATCATTAAACACTTGGGAAATTGTATAAGCTAGGAAGAGAATGTGTCGAACACTCATACAAATGTTAACGAAACATCATAGGTAAACTAATAATCATGAAGACATTTGAAATCATAAGATCAAAAGAGATAACAAACCTCCATCAAAATAATCACCAGTCAAGAACAAACCTCAACTCCCTCAAAGTAGGCAAAGAAATAACATCAGGCTGAAGCAGTAGAGGGTTAGGCAACAATCTTAAAATTTTGGTGTGGGGGGGGCTTTCCTTTCGCTTGTAAAAGAAAAAGTAAAGGGGGGGGTGTTGTTGTGGCCAAAAAAAATGATGACACACTGGAAGAACCAATTATCTCTATCAATATAAATCTAAGGCCTGTACTTCATATCTGAGTTTTAAAGATAAGTTCAGCAAACTACAGACAAATTTTCGAAAATCATGGGTACTGCAATGATGCCAAAATTCTAAAGGATATAACCCAATATTTCTAGTACTTGTAATTTAACACACCCTTTTCAAAGAGCCAAATAATGAGAAAAGTTATTTTACTGGATATGCACTTCAAATTAGGCCTGGTTCAATCATGGGTTTTCACTTTTAAAACAAGCAAACATCTACTTAAGTTTGTTCCTCATTTCTCTCTTCTCGACATTGCTTCTCTTCCAGTGAGTGTCCATAGCCCGGACGAAGTTGCCTCAGTACCGTACAAGCATAGCCCCGCTGCTAGCAGGAGTTCATAGCCCCAATGGGTTTACTTTCATTTCCCACACTATTAATAGTGTTTTCAACTTCCTTTTTTTATTTTAGAAAATGCTCACCCTTTCATATTTAAACATATATATGCATTTTCACATAGGGTGTGAAGGAAGTGGGATGATACAAGAATTTCTTTGATTTATTGAGTAGATGTCATGCATTTAATTTAACCCATAGGTCTCCCTAAAAGCTATCATAGTATGGGCCATTATATTAATGTGAAGTGGATGAAGATCAAAGAAGAGAGTGGATAGACACTTTCCTATACTTATGGATTATCATGATACACACAACAAGGACATGTGTTCCACCACAATCATCAGTCCATACCTATAGTTGAGAACTTTATAAATGTTCATTCATATATAACAACCCATGTATTTTATGACTTGTAAGAAAAATATTCAGTATGTGACCATGATTGACCAATTCCTCACCAAAATTCAAAGAGAAATCCTCAAGGCATGCTAAGAGTCATTTCAACTTAGGGGAAATACTAGTAGTCAAATCAAAATATAGAATTAATATATAAAAGAAGAAAGCACGACTAAAATCAGAAATCAAATTCATGAAAAAAGAAAATTAAACTAAGGGATCTAAAAATAAACTGTTAGTCATCAAAAGAGAAAGAAAATTGACTGAAAAATAAGAAGAAAACCCAACAACAAGCAATAAATCTGTTGCGGCAACAAAGAGAGTGTTTTCAGTGAAAAAACAAAAAATAATCCAAGGGAAATAATCAGTCAATAAATGGTAACTCTTTGATATCAATTCCAAAAAAAAAACTCCCAGAGTTTCTAATCTAAAAAGAAAAAACAAATCAGATTACAAGAATTGATGATCTAGTGTAAAATATTTGTGACACAATTCTCCAATCCGATTTCTTTCATTGAGGGAAACAAAACAATCTCCTGGGAACCTAGAAAAATGGGTTAGTGTAGATGCTCAATCAAAACAACTTTCCAAAGTCCAATTTGATGTGATGTTCCATAACCCAAATGCTCTTAGGATTTCTTGATATAAGCAATTCCTTTGCAATTTTAAAAACATTGAATTTTTCAATGACATAAATTACATTTCATATTTCTCACTCAAGCGCCATTTTCTCTTTGCTATAAAAGATCATCAATAACTCCATATATCCCAATAATTCAATATAATAAAGAAAAGATAAAAATCACAGTTATGGAGGTCATCAAAATAGTCATTAAAATGGCTCCAAACAATGACTAGATCA